>JAJLRB010001080.1:0-80382 GCA_020976825.1 Odocoileus hemionus
TTTGAAGGGCCATCCCCGCCGTAACTCAAGAATATACCCCAGGGCCCCGCCGCAACTCGAGAAAAACCATGAGACTTCCCCCTCGAAGCGAGATGAGCCCGATTCTCCTGCATTGCATGCAGAACAATTCGTGATCCCCATCAAGCATGTAAGGAGCCTCGACTTGCTTGACGGATCTCGAGAGAGTCCCCAAGAACACTGTCACACGTCTAGGACCCTGAGGTCACCCCAGCAACGTAAAGGAGCTCCATGTACCCCAAATCAACTCGAGATGAGGCCCGATTCTCCTGTGTTGACTCCAGAGCCATCCCCCATTCCCCATCAAACAGGACCTGTGGCTAGACTTCCTTTAGGCAACTCCAGAGATTTCCCTGAGATAATGTGCCAAGCCTAGAGGAAATACCAAGTTCAGCAGAACAACTCGAGGAATGCTCCGTGTTCCCCAAATTGCCTGGAGATGAGAGCTGATTCCCTGCCTAGACGCAAGAAGTATGCCAACCGTCCACAAGCCCCTCAAGAGGAGGCTTCTCTCAGCAATAGGTGTGAGGGAGGGACCCTGAGTTTGCTGCCTCATGTGGAATATACACCGAGGAATCCCTGACTCGAAAGGAGGCCGGATTTCCTTGCAGTGGCTTGAATACAGGCTCATCTTTCATCTCACAAGGAGAAGGGATGTCTGAATCCGCTGTGGAGTCCCTAGAGAAAGCCCGAGGTCCCCGCCTCATTTCCACTGAATGCCTCACATGCTTTTGACACCTCGAGAGGCACGCAGAGTTCACTGCTTCCAAAAAAGTGACGATGCCTGACTTTTCTTGAACATTGAGAGGAATCCCAATATTTCTGTGGCTACTGGAAAGGGACCCTGTGTCTCCCGCCTCACCTCGAGAAGCGTCCCTTTTGCCCTGCCAAGTCTCTCAAGAGATTCCTGAGGTGTCCCTCATAACTAGACAGGAGTCCCGATGTTGCTGAACAAACACGTGTTTTGAAGGGCCATCCCCGCCAAAACTCAAGAATATACCCCAGGTCCCCGCCGCAACTCGAGAAAAACCATGAGACTTCCCCCTCGAAGCGAGATGAGTCCCCATTCACCTGCATTGCATGCAGAGCAATTCCGTGATCCCCATAAAGCATGTAAGGAGCCTCGACTTGCTTGACGGATCTCGAGAGAGTCCCCAAGAACACTGTCACACGTCTAGAGGGACCCTGAGTCACCCCAGCCAAGTAAAGGAGCTCCATGTACCCCAAATCAACTCGAGATGAGGCCCGATTCTCCTGTATTGACTCCAGAGCCATCCCCCATTCCCCATCAAACACGACCAGTGGCTGACTTCCTTTAGGCAACTCCAGAGTTCCCCGAGAACACCGTGCCAAGTCTAGAGGAATACCAAGTTCAGCAGAACAACTCGAGGAATGCTCCTTGGGACCCCAAATTGCCTGGAGATGAGAGCTGATTCCCTGGCTAGAAGCAAGACGTATGCCAACGTTCCACAAGCCCCTCAAGAGGAGGCTTCTCTCAGCAATAGGTGTGCGGAGGGACCCTGAGTTTGCTGCCTCAAGTGGAATAACACCGAGAAGCCCTGACTCGAAAGGAGGCCGGATTTCCTTGCAGTGCTTGAATACAGGCTCATCTTTTTCTCTCACAAGGAGAAGGGATGTCTGAATCCCCCTGTGGAGTCCCTAGAGAAAGCCCGAGGTCCCCGCCTCATTTCGACGGAATGCCTCACATGCTTTTGACACCTCGAGAGGCACGCGGAGTTCACTGCTTCCAAAAGTGACGATGCCTGACTCTTCTCTTGAACATTGAGAGGAATCCCAATATTTCTGTGGCTACTGAAAGGGACCCTGTGTCTCCCGCCTCACCTCGAGAAGCGTCCCTTTTGCCCTGCCAAGTCTCGCAGAGATTCCTGAGGTGTCCCTCATAACTAGACAGGAGTCCCGACGTCGCTGAACAAACACGCGTTTTGAAGGGCCATCCCCGCCGTAACTCAAGAATATACCCCAGGTCCCCGCCGCAACTCGAGAAAAACCATGAGACTTCCCCCTCGAAGAGAGATGAGTCCCCATTCACCTGCATTGCATGCAGAGCAATTCCGTGATCCCCATAAAATCATGTAAGGAGCCTCAACTTGCTTGACGGATCTCGAGAGACCAAGAACACTGTCACACGTCTAGAGGGACCCTGAGGTCACCCCTCCAAAGTAAAGGAGCTCCATGTACCCCAAATCAACTCGAGATGAGGCCCGATTCTCCTGTATTGACTCCAGAGCCATCCCCCATTCCCCATCAAACACGACCAGTGGCTGACTTCCTTTAGGCAACTCCAGAAGTTCCCCGAGAACAATGTGCCAAGTCTAGAGGAACACCAAGTTCAGCAGAACAACTCGAGGAATGCTCCTGGACCCAAATTGCCTGGAGATGAGAGCTGATTCCCTGGCTAGAGCAAGAAGGTATGCCAACCGTTCCACAAGCCCCACAAGAGGAGGCTTCTCTCAGCAATAGGTGTGAGGGAGGGACCCTGAGTTTGCTGCCTCAAGTGGAATAAACACCGAGAAGCCCTGACTCGAAAGGAGGCCGGATTTCCTTGCAGTGCTTGAATACAGGCTCATCTTTAATCTCACAACAAGGGGAAGGGATGTCTGAATCCGCTGTGGAGTCCCTAGAGAAAGCCCGAGGTCCCCGCCTCATTTCGACAGAATGCCTCACATGCCTTTGACACTCGAGAGGCACGCAGAGTTCACTGATTCCAAAAGTGACGATGCCTGACTTCTCTTGAACATTGAGAGGAATCCCAATATTTCTGTGGCTACTGGAAAGGGACACTGGGTCTCCCGCCTCACCTCGAGAAGCGTCCCTTTTGCCCTGCCAAACCTCGCAAAGATTCCTGAGGTGTCCCTCATAACTAGACAGGAGTCCCGATGTTGCTGAACAAACACGCGTTTTGAAGGGCCATCCCCGCCAAAACTCAAGAATATACCCCAGGC
This sequence comes from Odocoileus hemionus, assembly GCA_020976825.1. Taxonomy (NCBI): domain Eukaryota; kingdom Metazoa; phylum Chordata; class Mammalia; order Artiodactyla; family Cervidae; genus Odocoileus; species Odocoileus hemionus. The sequence goes on from JAJLRB010001080.1 coordinate 2,982, forward strand.
CCCCCCGCCGCAACTCGAGAAAAACCATGAGACTTCCCCCTCGAAGCGAGATGAGTCCCGATTCTCCTGCATTGCATGCAGAGCAATTCCGTGATCCCATAAAAGCATGTAAGGAGCCTCGACTTGCTTGACGGATCTCGAGAGAGTGCCCAAGAACACTGTCACACGTCTAGAGGGAAACTGAGGTCACCCCAGCTACGCGAAGGAGCTCCATGTACCCCAAATCAACTCGAGATGAGGTCCGATTCTCCTGTATTGACTCCAGAGCCATCCCCCGTCCCCATCAAACACGACCAGTGGTCTGACTTCCTTTCGCAACTCCAGAGATTCCCCGAGAACACAGTCTCAAGAATAGAGGAACACCAAATTCAGCACAGCAACTCGAGGAATGTTCCTTTTCCCTGAAATCGTCTCAAGATGAGAGCTGATTCCCTGGCTTAGACGCAAGACGTATGCCAACGTTCCACAAGCCCCTCAAGAGGAGGCTTCTCTCAGCAATATGTGTGAGGGAGGGACCCTGAGTTTGCTGCCTCAAGTGGAAATATACACCGAGAAGCCCTGACTCGAAAGGAGGCGGATTTCCTTGCAGTGGCTTGAATACAGGCTCATCTTTCATCTCACAAGGAGAAGGGATGTCTGAATCCAGCTGTGGAGTCCCTAGAGAAAGCCCGAGGTCCCCGCCTCATTTCGACGGAATGCCTCACATGATTTTGACACCTCGAGAGGCACGCGGAGTTCCCTGCTTCCAAAAGTGACGATGCCTGACTTTTCTTGCACATTGAGAGGAATCCCAATATTTACTGTGGCTACTGGAAAGGGACACTGGGTCTCCCGCCTCACCTCGAGAAGCGTCCCTTTTGCCCTGCCAAGCCTCGCAGAGATTATTCTGAGGTGTCCCCTCGTAACTAGACAGGAGTCCCACGTCACTGAACAAACACGCGTTTTGAAGGGCCATCCCCGCCGTAACTCAAGAATATACCCCAGGTCCCCGCCGCAACTCGAGAAAAACCATGAGACTTCCCCCTCGAAGCGAGATGAGGCCCGATTCTCCTGCATTGCATGCAGAGCAATTCCGTGATCCCCATAAAGCATGTAAGGAGCCTTGACTTGCTTGACGGATCTCGAGAGAGTCCCCAGGAACACTGTCACACGTCTAGAGGGACACTGAGGTCACCCCAGCAACGCGAAAGGAGCTCCATGTACACCCCAAATCAACTCGAGATGAGGTCCGATTCTCCTGCATTGACTCCAGAGCCATCCCCCGTTCCCCATCAAACACGACCAGTGGCCTGACTCCTTAGGCAACTCCAGAGATTCCCCGAGAACACCGTCCAAGTCTAGAGGAACACCAAGTTCAGCACAGCAACTCGAGGAATGCTCCTTTTCCCCCAAATCGTCTGGAGATGAGAGCTGATTCCCTGGCTAGACGCAAGACGTATGCCAACTTCCACAAGCCACTCAAGAGGAGGCTTCTCTCAGCAATAGTGTGTGAGGGAGGGACCCTGAGTTTGCTGCCTCAAGTGGAATATACACCGAGAAGCCCTGACTCGAAAGGAGGCCAGGATTTCCTTGCAGTGGCTTGAATACAGGCTCATCTTTCATCTCACAAGGAGAAGGGATGTCTGAATCCCTGTGGAGTCCCTAGAGAAAGCCCGAGGTCCCCGCCTCATTTCGACAGAATGCCTCACATGCCTTTGACACCTCGAGAGGCACGTGGAGTTCACTGCTTCCAAAAGTGACGATGCCTGACTTCTCTTTACATTGAGAGGAATCCCAATATTTCTGTGGCTACTGGAAAGGGACCCTGGGTCTCCCGCCTCACCTCGAGAAGTGTCCCTTTTGCCTGCCAAGTCTCACAGAGATTCCTGAGGTGTCCCTCATAACTAGATAGGAGTCCCACGTCGCTGAACAAACACGCGTTTTGAAGGGCCATCCCCGCCGTAACTCAAGAATATACCCAGGTCCCCGCCGCAAATCGAGAAAAACCATGAGACTTTCCCCCTCGAAGCGAGATGAGGCCCGATTCTCCTGCATTGCATGCAGTGCAATTCCGTGATCCCCATCAAGCATGAAAGGAGCCTGACTTGCTTGACGGATCTCGAGAGAGACCCGGGAACACTGTCACACGTCTAGAGGGACCCTGAGGTCACCCCAGCAACGTTAAGGAGCTCCATGTACCCCAAATCAACTCGAGATGAGGCCCGATTCTCCTGTGTTGACTCCAGAGCCATCCCCCATTCCCCATCAAACAGGACCTGTGGCTAGACTTCCTTTAGGCAACTCCAGAAGATTCCCTGAGAATAATGTGCCAAGCCTAGAGAAATACCAAGTTCAGCAAGCAACTCAGGAATGCTCCGTGTACCCCAAATTGCCTGGAGATGAGAGCTGATTCCCTGGCCTAGACGCAAGAAGTATGCCAACCGTCCACAAGCCCCACAAGAGGAGGCTTCTCTCAGCAATAGGTGGAGGGAGGGACCCTGAATTTGCTGCCTCAAGTGGAAATAAACACCGAAGCCCTGACTCGAAAGGAGGCCGGATTTCCTTGCAGTGGCTTGAATACAGGCTCATCTTTCATCTCACAAGGAGAAGGGATGTCTGAATCCGCTGTGGAGTCCCGAGAGAAAGCCCGAGGTCCCCGCCTCATTTCACTGAATGCCTCACATGCTTTTGACACCTCGAGAGGCACGCAGAGGTCACTGCTTCCAAAAGTGACGATGCCTGACTTTTCTTGAACATTGACAGGAATCCCAATATTTCTGTGGCTACTGGAAAGGGACCCTGTGTCTCCCGCCTCACCTCGAGAAGCGTCCCTTTTGCCCTGCCAAGTCTCTCAAAGATTCCTGAGGTGTCCCTCATAACTAGACAGGAGTCCCGATGTTGCTGAACAAAACACGTGTTTTGAAGGGCCATCCCCGCCAAAACTCAAGAATATACCCCAGGTCCCCGCCGCAACTCGAGAAAACCATGAGACTTCCCCCTCGAAGCGAGATGAGTCCCCATTCACCTGCATTGCATGAAGAGCAATTCAGTGATCCCCATAAATCATGTAAGGAGCCTCAACTTGCTTGACGGATCTCGAGAGAGTCCCCAAGAACACTGTCACACGTCTAGGAGGGACCCTGAGTCACCCCAGCCAAGTAAAGGAGCTCCATGTACCCCAAATCAACTCGAGATGAGGCCCGATTCTCCTGTGTTGACTCCAGAGCCATCCCCCATTCCCCATCAAACAGGACCTGTGGCTAGACTTCCTTTAGGCAACTCCAGAAGTTCCCTGAGAATAATGTGCCAAGCCTAGAGAAATACCAAGTTCAGCAGAACAACTCCAGGAATGCTCCGTGGGCCCAAATTGCCTGGAGATGAGAGCTGATTCCCTGGCCTAGACGCAAGAAGTATGCAAACCGTCCACAAGCCCCACAAGAGGAGGCTTCTCTCAGCAATAGGTGGCAGGGAGTGACCCTGAATTTGCTGCCTCATGTGGAATAAACACCGAGGATCCCTGACTCGAAAGGAGGCCGGATTTCCTTGCAGTGGCTTGAATACAGGCTCATCTTTCATCTCACAAGGAGAAGGGATGTCTGAATCCGCTGTGGAGTCCCGAGAGAAAGCCCGAGGTCCCCGCCTCATTTCCACTGAATGCCTCACATGCTTTTGACACCTCGAAAGGCACGCGGGTCACTGCCTCCAAAAGTGACGATGCCTGACTTTTCTTGAACATTGACAGGAATCCCAGTATTTCTGTGGCTACTGGAAAGGGACCCTGTGTCTCCCGCCTCACCTCGAGAAGCGTCCTTTTGCCCTGCCAAGTCTCTCAAAGATTCCTGAGGTGTCCCTCATAACTAGACAGGAGTCCCGATGTTGCTGAACAAACATGTGTTTTGAAGGGCCATCCCCGCCACTCTCAAGAATATACCCCAGGGGCCCCGCCGCAACTCGAGAAAAACCATGAGACTTCCCCCTCGAAGCGAGATGAGTCCCCATTCACCTGCATTGCATGAAGAGCAATTCCAAGATCCCCATAAATCATGTAAGGAGCCTCGCCTTGCTTGACGGATCACGAGAGAGTCCCCAAGAACACTGTCACACGTCTAGGAGACCCTGAAGTCACCCCAGCCAAGTAAAGGAGCTCCATGTACCCCACATCAACTCGAGATGAGGCCCGATTCTCCTGTATTGACTCCAGAGCCATCCCCCATTCCCCATCAAACACGACCAGTGGCCTGACTTCCTTTACGCAACTCCAGAGATTCCCCGAGAACACCGTCTCAAGTCTAGAGGAACACCAAGTTCAGCAGAACAACTCGAGGAATGCTCCTTTTCCCCGAAATCGTCTGGAGATGAGAGCTGATTCCTGGCTTAGAAGCAAGACGTATGCCAACGTTCCACAAGCCCCTAGAGGAGGCTTCTCTCAGCAATATGTGTGACGGAGGGACCCTGATTTTGCTGCCTCAAGTGGAATATCCACCGAGAAGCCCTGACTCGAAAGGAGGCCGGATTTCCTTGCAGTGCATTGAATACAGGCTCATGTTTCCTCTCACAAGGAGAAGGGATGTCTGAATCCCCTGTGGAGTCCCTAGAGAAAACCAGAGGTCCCCGCCTCATTTCGACGGAATGCCTCACATGCTTTTGACACCTCAAGAGGCACGCGGAGTTCACTGCTTCCAAAAGTGATGACGTCTGACTCTTCTTGGACATTGGGAGGAATCGCAATATGACTGTGGGTACTTTAAAGCGCCCCTGTGTCTACCGCCTCACCTCGAGAAGCGTCCCTTTTGCCCTGCCAAACCTCGCAGAGATCCCTGAGGTGAACCCTCGTAACTAGACTGGAGTCCCCACGTCGCTGAACAAACACGCGTTATGAAGGGCCATCCCCGCCGTAACTCAAGAATATACCCAGGTCCCCGCCGCAACTCGAGAAAAACCATGAGACTTCCCCCTCGAAGAGACATGAGGCCCGATTCTCCTGCATTGCATGCAGAGCAATTCCGTGATCCCCATCAAGCATGTATGGAGCCTCAACTTGCTTGACGGATCTCGAGAGAAACCCAGGAACACTGTCACATGTCTAGAGGGACCCTGAGGTCACCCTTCCAAAGTTAAAGAGCTCCATGCACCCCAAATCAACTCGAGATGAGGCCCGATTCTCCTGTGTTGACTCCAGAGCCATCCCCCGTTCCCCATCAAATAGGACCTGTGGCTAGACTTCCTTTAGGCAACTTCAGAAGTTCCCCGAGAACAATGTGCCAAGCCAAGAGGAATACCAAGCTCAGAAGAACAACTCGAGGAATGCTCCCTGGACCCATATTGCCTGGAGATGAGAGCTGATTCCCCAGGCTAGACAAAAGAAGGATGCCAACCGTCAACAAGCCCCACAAAAGGAGGCTTCCTCACAATAGGTGTGAGGGAGGGACCCTGAGTTTGCTGCCTCAAGTGGAATAAACACTGAGAATCACTGACTCGAAAGGAGGGCGGATTTCCTTGCAGTGTCTTGAATACAGGCTCATCTTTAATCTCACAAGGGGAAGGGATGTCTGAATCCGCTGTGGAGCCCCGAGAGAAAGCCCGAGGTCCCGCCTCATTTCGACAGAATTCCTCACATGCCTTTGACACATCGAGAGTCACGCAGAGGTCATTGATTCCAAAAGTGACGATGCCTGACTTCTCTTGAACATTGAGAGGAATCCCAAAATTTCTGTGGCTACTGGAAAGGGACACTGGGTCTCCCGCCTCACCTCGAGAAGCGTCCCTTTTGCCCTGCCAAGTCTCGCAAAGATTCCTGAGGTGTCCCTCATAATTAGACAGGAGTCCCGATGTTGCTGAACAAACACGCGTTTTGAAGGGCCATCCCCGCCAAAACTCAAGAATATACACCAGGGCCCCGCCGCAACTCGAGAAAAACCATGAGACTTCCCCTTCGAAGCGAGATGAGTCCCCATTCACATGCATTGCATGCAGAGCAATTCTGTGATCCTCATAAAGCATGTAAGGAGCCTCGACTTGCTTGACAAATCTCGAGAGAGTGCCCAAGAACACTGTCACACGTCTAGAGGGAAACTGAGGTCACCCCAGCTACGCGAAGGAGCTCCATGTACCCCAAATCAACTCGAGATGAGGTCCGATTCTCCTGTATTGACTCCAGAGCCATCCCCCGTTCCCATCAAACACGACCAGTGGTCTGAAGTCTTTCGCAACTCCAGAGATTCCCCGAGAACACAGTCTCAAGAATAGAGGAACACCAAATTCAGCACAGCAACTAGAGGATTGTTCCTTTTCCCTGAAATCGTCTCAAGAGGAGAGCTGATTCCCTGGCTTAGACGCAAGACGTATGCCAACGTTCCACAATCCCTTCAAGAGGAGACTTCTCTCAGCAATATGTGTGAGGGAGGGACCCTGAGTTTGCTGCCTCAAGTGGAATATACACCGAGAAGCCCTGACACGAAAGGAGGCTGGATTTCCTTGCATTGGCTTGAATACAGGCTCATCTTTCATCTCACAAGGAGATGGGTTGTCTTAATCAGCTGTGGAGTCCGTAGAGAAAGCCCGAGGTCCCTGCCTCATTTCGACGGAATGCCTCTCATGATTTTGACACCTCGAGAGGCACGCGGAGTTCCCTGCTTCCAAAAGTGACGAAGCCTTACTTTTCTTGCACATTGAGAGGAATCGCAATATTACTGTGACTACTGGAAAGGGACACTGGGTCTCCCGCCTCAAATCGAGAAGCATCCCTTTTGCCCTGCCAAGCCTCCCAGAGATACCTGAGGTGTCCCCCGTACCTAGACTTTAGTCCCAACGTCACTGAACAAACACGTATTTTGAGGGGCCATCCTCGCCGTAACTCGAGTATATACCCCAGGTCCCCGCCTCAATTCGAGAAAAACCATGAGACTTCCCCCTCGAAGCGAGATGAGGCACGATTCTCCTGCATTGCATGCAGAACAATTCCGTGATACCCATCAAGCATGAAAGGAGCATTGACTTGCTTGACGGATCTCGAGATAGTCCCCAGGAACACTTTCACACATCTACAGTGACACTGAGGTCACACCAGCAACGTGAAAGTGCTCCATGTACACCAAATAAACTCGAGATGAGGCCCGATTCCACTGCATTGACTCCAGAGCCATCCCCCATTCCCCATCAAACATGATCAGTGGCCTGACTACCTTTAGGCAACTCCAGAGATTCCCCGAGAACACCGTCCCAAGTCTAGAGGAACAGCAAGTTCAGCACAGCAACTCGAGGAATGCTCCTTGTACCCCAAATCGTCACTAGATGAGAGCTGATTCCCTGGCCTAGACGCAAGACGTAGGCCAAACTTCGACAAGCCACTCAAGAGGAGGCGTCTCTCAGCAATAGTTGTGAGGGAGGGACCCTGAGTTTGCTGCCTCAAGTGGAATATACACCGAAAAGCCCTGACTCGAAAGGAGGCCAGATTTCTTTGCAGTGGCTTGAATACAGGCTCATCTTTCATCTCTCAAGGAGAAGGGATGTCTGAGTTCCCTGTGGAGTCCCTACAGATAGCCCAAGTTCCCGCCTCATTTCGACAGAATGCCTCACATGCCTTTGACACCTCGAGAGGCACGTGGAGTTCACTGCTTCCAAAAGTGACGATGCTTGACTTCTCTTTTACATTGAGAGGAATCCCAATATTTCTGTGGCTACTGGAAAGGGACCCTGCGTCTCCCGCCTCACCTCGAGAAGTGTCCCTTTTGCCTGCCAAGTCTCACAGAGATTCCTGTGGTGTCCCTCATAACTAGATAGGAGTCCCGACATCGCTGAACAAACACGCGTTTTGAAGGGCCATCCCCGCCGTAACACAAGAATATACCTCAGGTCCCCGCCGCAAATCGAGAACAACCATGAGACTTTCCCCTCGAAGCGAGATGAGGCCCGATTCTCCTGCATTGCATGCAGTGCAACTCAGTGATCCCCATCAAGCATGTATGGAGCCTCAACTTGCTTGACGGATCTCGAGAGAGACACCGGGAACACTGTCACACGTCTAGAGGGACCCTGAGGTCACCCCTGCAAACTTAAGGAGCCCCATGCACCCCAAATCAACTCGAGATGAGGCCCGATTCTCCTGTGTTGACTCCAGAGCCATCCCCCATTCCCCATCAAACAGGACCTGTGGCTAGACTTCCTTTAGGCAACTCCAGAAGTTCCCTGAGAATAATGTGCCAAGCCTAGAGAAATACCAAGTTCAGCAGAACAACTCCAGGAATGCTCCGTGGGCCCAAATTGCCTGGAGATGAGAGCTGATTCCCTGGCCTAGACGCAAGAAGTATGCCAACCGTCCACAGCCCCACAAGAGGAGGCTTCTCTCAGCAATAGGTGGCAGGGAGTGACCCTGAATTTGCTGCCTCATGTGGAATAAACACCGAGGATCCCTGACTCGAAAGGAGGCCGGATTTCCTTGCAGTGGCTTGAATACAGGCTCATCTTTCATCTCACAAGGAGAAGGGATGTCTGAATCCGCTGTGGAGTCCCGAGAGAAAGCCCGAGGTCCCCGCCTCATTTCCACTGAATGCCTCACATGCTTTTGACACCTCGAAAGGCACGCAGAGGTCACTGCCTCCAAAAGTGACGATGCCTGACTTTTCTTGAACATTGACAGGAATCCCAGTATTTCTGTGGCTACTGGAAAGGGACCCTGTGTCTCCCGCCTCACCTCGAGAAGCGTCCTTTTGCCCTGCCAAGTCTCTCAAAGATTCCTGAGGTGTCCCTCATAACTAGACAGGAGTCCCGATGTTGCTGAACAAACATGTGTTTTGAAGGGCCATCCCCGCCAAAACTCAAGAATATACCCCAGGGCCCCGCCGCAACTCGAGGAAAACCATGAGACTTCCCCCTCGAAGCGAGATGAGTCCCCATTCACCTGCATTGCATGAAGAGCAATTCCAAGATCCCCATAAATCATGTAAGGAGCCTCGCCTTGCTTGACGGATCACGAGAGAGTCCCCAAGAACACTGTCACACGTCTAGGAGACCCTGAAGTCACCCCAGCCAAGTAAAGGAGCTCCATGTACCCCACATCAACTCGAGATGAGGCCCGATTCTCCTGTATTGACTCCAGAGCCATCCCCCATTCCCCATCAAACAGGACCTGTGGCTAGACTTCCTTTAGGCAACTCCAGAAGTTCCCTGAGAACAATGTGCCAAGCCTAGAGAAATACCAAGTTCAGCAGAACAACTCGAGGAATGCTCCTTTTCCCCAAATTGCCTGGAGATGAGAGCTGATTCCCTGGCCTAGACGCAAGCAAAGTATGCCAACCGTCCACAAGCCCCACAAGAGGAGGCTTCTCTCAGCAATATGTGTGAGGGAGTGACCCTGAATTTGCTGCCTCATGTGGAATAAACACCGAGAATCCCTGACTCGAAAGGAGGCCGATTTCCTTGCAGTGGCTTGAATACAGGCTCATCTTTCATCTCACAAGGAGAAGGGATGTCTGAATCCGCTGTGGAGTCCCGAGAGAAAGCCCGAGGTCCCCGCCTCATTTCGACTGAATGCCTCACATGCTTTTGACACCTCGAAAGGCACGCAGAGTTCACTGCTTCCAAAAGTGACGATGCCTGACTCTTCTTGAACATTGACAGGAATCCCAATATTTCTGTGGCTACTGGAAAGGGACCCCTGTGTCCCGCCTCACCTCGAGAAGCGTCCTTTTGCCCTGCCAAGTCTCTCAGAGATTCCTGAGGTGTCCCTCATAACTAGACAGGAGTCCCGATGTTGCTGAACAAACATGTGTTTTGAAGGGCCATCCCCGCCAAAACTCAAGAATATACCCCAGGGCCCCGCCGCAACTCGAGGAAAAACCATGAGACTTCCCCCTCGAAGCGAGATGAGTCCCCATTCTCCTGCATTGCATGCAGAGCAATTCCGTGATCCCCATAAATCATGTAAGGAGCCTCTCAACTTGCTTGACGGATCTCGAGAGAGTCCCCAAGAACACTGTCACACGTCTAGAGGGACCCTGAGGTCACCCCAGCAAAGTAAAGAGCTCCATGTACCCCACATCAACTCGAGATGAGGCCCGATTCTCCTGTATTGACTCCAGAGCCATCCCCCATTCCCCATCAAACACGACCAGTGGCCTGACTTCCTTTAGGCAACTCCAGAGATTCCCCGAGAACACCGTCCAAGTCTAGAGGAACACCAAGTTCAGCAGAACAACTCGAGGAATGCTCCTTTCCCCCAAATCGTCTGGAGATGAGAGCTGATTTCCTGGCTTAGAAGCAAGACGTATGCCAACGTTCCACAAGCCCCTCAAGAGGAGGCTTCTCTCAGCAATATGTGTGACGGAGGGACCCTGATTTTGCTGCCTCAAGTGGAATATCCACCGAGAAGCCCTGACTCGAAAGGAGGCCGGATTTCCTTGCAGTGCTTGAATACAGGCTCATCTTTAATCTCACAAGGAGAAGGGATGTCTGAATCCCCTGTGGAGTCCCTAGAGAGAAACCCGAGGTCCCCGCCTCATTTCGACGGAATGCCTCACATGCTTTTGACACCTCGAGAGGCACGCGGAGTTCACTGCTTCCAAAAGTGACGATGCCTGACTTCTCTTGAACATTGGAGGAATCGCAATATTTCTGTGGCTACTTGGAAAGGGACCCTGGGTCTCCCGCCTCACCTCGAGAAGCGTCCCTTTTGCCCTGCCAACCTCGCAGAGATTCCTGAGGTGAACCCTCGTAACTAGACTGGAGTCCCGACGTCGCTGAACAAACACGCGTTTTGAAGGGCCATCCCCGCCGTAACTCAAGAATATACCCAGGTCCCCGCCGCAACTCGAGAAAAACCATGAGACTTCCCCCTCGAAGAGAGAGATGAGGCCCGATTCTCCTGCATTGCATGCAGAGCAATTCCGTGATCCCCATAAAAGCATGTATGGAGCCTCAACTTGCTTGACGGATCTCGAGAGAAACACCAAGAACACTGTCACACGTCTAGAGGGACCCTGAGGTCACCCTTCCAAAGTTAAAGAGCTCCATGTACCCCAAATCAACTCGAGATGAGGCCCGATTCTCCTGTGTTGACTCCAGAGCCATCCCCCGTCCCCATCAAATAGGACCTGTGGCTAGACTTCTTTCGCAACTTCAGAATTCCCCGAGAACACAATGTGCCAAGCCAAGAGGAATACCAAATTCAGAAGCAACAACTCGAGGAATGCTCCCTTTCCCTGAAATTGTCTGGAGATGAGAGCTGATTCCCAGGCTTAGACAAAAGAAGGATGCCAACCGTCCACAAGCCCCTTCAAGAGGAGGCTTCTCTCAGCAATATGTGTGAGGGAGGGACCCTGAGTTTGCTGCCTCAAGTGGAATAAACACCGAGAATCCCTGACTCGAAAGGGGCGGATTTCCTTGCAGTGGCTTGAATACAGGCTCATCTTTAATCTCACAAGGGGAAGGGATGTCTGAATCCGCTGTGGCCCCGAGAGAAAGCCCGAGGTCCCGCCTCATTTCGACAGAATGCCTCACATGCCTTTGACACCTCGAGAGGCACGCGGAGGTTCATTGATTCCAAAAGTGACGATGCCTGACTTTTCTTGACATTGAGAGGAATCCCAAAATTTCTGTGGCTACTGGAAAGGGACACTGGGTCTCCCGCCTCACCTCGAGAAGCGTCCCTTTTGCCCTGCCAAGCCTCGCAGAGATTCCTGAGGTGTCCCCCTCATAATTAGACAGGAGTCCCGATGTTGCTGAACAAACACGCGTTTTGAAGGGCCATCCCCGCCAAAACTCAAGAATATACACCCAGGGTCCCCGCCGCAACTCGAGAAAAACCATGAGACTTCCCCCTCGAAGCGAGATGAGGCCCCATTCACCTGCATTGCATGCAGAGCAATTCTGTGATCCCATCAAGCATGTAAGGAGCCTGACTTGCTTGACGGATCTCGAGAGAGTCCCCAAGAACATTGTCACACGTCTAGAGGGAAACTGAGGTCACCCCAGCAACGCGAAGGAGCTCCATGTACCCCAAATCAACTCGAGATGAGGTCCGATTCTCCTGTATTGACTCCAGAGCCATCCCCCCGTTCCCATCAAACACGACCAGTGGTCTGAGTCTTTCGCAACTCCAGAGATTCCCCGAGAACACAGTCCAAGTCTAGAGGAACACCAAGTTCAGCACAGCAACTCGAGGATGTTCCTTTTCCCCAAATCGTCTCAAGAGGAGAGCTGATTCCCTGGCTAGACGCAAGACGTATGCCAACGTTCCACAAGCCACTCAAGAGGAGACTTCTCTCAGCAATATGTGTGAGGGAGGGACCCTGAGTTTGCTGCCTCAAGTGGAATATACACCGAGAAGCCCTGACTCGAAAGGAGGCTGGATTTCCTTGCATTGGCTTGAATACAGGCTCATCTTTCATCTCACAAGGAGAAGGGATGTCTGAATCAGCTGTGGAGTCCTAGAGAAAGCCCGAGGTCCCGCCTCATTTCGACGGAATGCCTCACATGATTTTGACACCTCGAGAGGCACGCGGAGTTCCCTGCTTCCAAAAGTGACGATGCCTGACTTTTCTTGCACATTGAGAGGAATCCAAATTTTCTGTGGCTACTGGAAAGGGACCTGGGTCTCCCGCCTCACCTCGAGAAGTGTCCCTTTTGCCCTGCCAAGCCTCCAGAGATTACCTGAGGTGTCCCCCGTAACTAGACTTAGGAGTCCCGACGTCGCTGAACAAACACGTATTTTGAAGGGCCATCCCCGCCGTAACTCAAGTATATACCCCAGGTCCCCGCCTCAATCGAGAAAAACCATGAGACTTTCCCCCTCGAAGCGAGATGAGGCCCGATTCTCCTGCATTGCATGCAGTGCAATTCCGTGATACCCATCAAGCATGAAAGGAGCCTGACTTGCTTGACGGATCTCGAGAGAGACCCGGGAACACTGTCACACGTCTAGAGGGACACTGAGGTCACACCAGCAACGTGAAAGAGCTCCATGTACACCAAATAAACTCGAGATGAGGCCCGATTCCTCCTGCATTGACTCCAGAGCCATCCCCCATTCCCCATCAAACATGATCAGTGGCCTGACTCCTTTAGGCAACTCCAGAGATTCCCCGAGAACACCGTCCCAAGTCTAGAGGAACACCAAGTTCAGCACAGCAACTCGAGGAATGCTCCTTGTACCCCAAATCGTCACTGGAGATGAGAGCTGATTCCCTGGCCTAGACGCAAGACGTATGCCAAACGTCCACAAGCCCTCAAGAGGAGGCTTCTCTCAGCAATAGTGTGAGGGAGGGACCCTGAGTTTGCTGCCTCAAGTGGAATATATACACCGAAAAGCCCTGACTCGAAAGGAGGCCGGATTTCCTTGCAGTGGCTTGAATACAGGCTCATCTTTCATCTCACAAGGAGAAGGGATGTCTGAGTTCCCTGTGGAGTCCCTAGAGAAAGCCCGAGTCCCCGCCTCATTTCGACAGAATGCCTCACATGCTTTTGACACCTCGAGAGGCACGTGGAGTTCACTGCTTCCAAAAGTGACGATGCCTGACTTTCTTGAACATTGAGAGGAATCCCAATATTTCTGTGGCTACTGGAAAGGGACCCTGCGTCTCCCGCCTCACCTCGAGAAGTGTCCCTTTTGCCTGCCAAGTCTCACAGAGATTCCTGAGGTGTCCCTCATAACTAGATAGGAGTCCCGATGTTCGCTGAACAAACACGCGTTTTGAAGGGCCATCCCCGCCAAAACTCAAGAATATACCCCAGTCCCCCCGCCGCAAATCGAGAAAACCATGAGACTTTCCCCCTCGAAGCGAGATGAGGCCCGATTCTCCTGCATTGCATGCAGAGCAATTCAGTGATCCCCATAAATCATGTATGTAGGAGCAGCCTCAACTTGCTTGACGATCTCGAGAGAGACCCCAAGAACACTGTCACACGTCTAGAGGGACCCTGAGGTCACCCCAGCAAACTTAAGGAGCTCCATGTACCCCAAATCAACTCGAGATGAGGCCCGATTCTCCTGTGTTGACTCCAGAGCCATCCCCCATTCCCCATCAAACAGGACCTGTGGCTAGACTTCCTTTAGGCAACTCCAGAAGTTCCCTGAGAATAATGTGCCAAGCCTAGAGAAATACCAAGTTCAGCAGAACAACTCCAGGAATGCTCCGTGGGCCCAAATTGCCTGGAGATGAGAGCTGATTCCCTGGCCTAGACGCAAGAAGTATGCCAACCGTCCACAAGCCCCACAAGAGGAGGCTTCTCTCAGCAATAGGTGGCAGGGAGTGACCCTGAATTTGCTGCCTCATGTGGAATAAACACCGAGGATCCCTGACTCGAAAGGAGGCCGGATTTCCTTGCAGTGGCTTGAATACAGGCTCATCTTCATCTCACAAGGAGAAGGGATGTCTGAATCCGCTGTGGAGTCCCGAGAGAAAGCCCGAGGTCCCCGCCTCATTTCCACTGAATGCCTCACATGCTTTTGACACCTCGAAAGGCACGCAGAGGTCACTGCCTCCAAAAGTGACGATGCCTGACTTTTCTTGAACATTGACAGGAATCCCAGTATTTCTGTGGCTACTGGAAAGGGACCCTGTGTCTCCCGCCTCACCTCGAGAAGCGTCCTTTTGCCCTGCCAAGTCTCTCAAAGATTCCTGAGGTGTCCCTCATAACTAGACAGGAGTCCCGATGTTGCTGAACAAACATGTGTTTTGAAGGGCCATCCCCGCCAAAACTCAAGAATATACCCCAGGGCCCCGCCGCAACTCGAGGAAAACCATGAGACTTCCCCCTCGAAGCGAGATGAGTCCCCATTCACCTGCATTGCATGAAGAGCAATTCCAAGATCCCCATAAATCATGTAAGGAGCCTCGCCTTGCTTGACGGATCACGAGAGAGTCCCCAAGAACACTGTCACACGTCTAGGAGACCCTGAAGTCACCCCAGCCAAGTAAAGGAGCTCCATGTACCCCACATCAACTCGAGATGAGGCCCGATTCTCCTGTATTGACTCCAGAGCCATCCCCCATTCCCCATCAAACACGACCAGTGGCCTGACTTCCTTTACGCAACTCCAGAGATTCCCCGAGAACACCGTCTCAAGTCTAGAGGAACACCAAGTTCAGCAGAACAACTCGAGGAATGCTCCTTTTCCCCGAAATCGTCTGGAGATGAGAGCTGATTTCCTGGCTTAGAAGCAAGACGTATGCCAACGTTCCACAAGCCCCTCAAGAGGAGGCTTCTCTCAGCAATATGTGTGACGGAGGGACCCTGATTTTGCTGCCTCAAGTGGAATATCCACCGAGAAGCCCTGACTCGAAAGGAGGCCGGATTTCCTTGCAGTGCATTGAATACAGGCTCATGTTTCCTCTCACAAGGAGAAGGGATGTCTGAATCCCCTGTGGAGTCCCTAGAGAAAACCAGAGGTCCCCGCCTCATTTCGACGGAATGCCTCACATGCTTTTGACACCTCAAGAGGCACGCGGAGTTCACTGCTTCCAAAAGTGATGACGTCTGACTCTTCTTGGACATTGGGAGGAATCGCAATATGACTGTGGGTACTTTAAAGCGCCCCTGTGTCTACCGCCTCACCTCGAGAAGCGTCCCTTTTGCCCTGCCAAACCTCGCAGAGATCCCTGAGGTGAACCCTCGTAACTAGACTGGAGTCCCCACGTCGCTGAACAAACACGCGTTATGAAGGGCCATCCCCGCCGTAACTCAAGAATATACCCCAGGTCCCCGCCGCAACTCGAGAAAAACCATGAGACTTCCCCCTCGAAGAGACATGAGGCCCGATTCTCCTGCATTGCATGCAGAGCAATTCCGTGATCCCCATCAAGCATGTATGGAGCCTCAACTTGCTTGACGGATCTCGAGAGAAACACCAGGAACACTGTCACATGTCTAGAGGGACCCTGAGGTCACCCTTCCAAAGTTAAAGAGCTCCATGCACCCCAAATCAACTCGAGATGAGGCCCGATTCTCCTGTGTTGACTCCAGAGCCATCCCCCGTTCCCCATCAAATAGGACCTGTGGCTAGACTTCCTTTAGGCAACTTCAGAAGTTCCCCGAGAACAATGTGCCAAGCCAAGAGGAATACCAAGCTCAGAAGAACAACTCGAGGAATGCTCCCTGGACCCATATTGCCTGGAGATGAGAGCTGATTCCCCAGGCTAGACAAAAGAAGGATGCCAACCGTCAACAAGCCCCACAAAAGGAGGCTTCCCTCAGCAATAGGTGTGAGGGAGGGACCCTGAGTTTGCTGCCTCAAGTGGAATAAACACTGAGAATCACTGACTCGAAAGGAGGGCGGATTTCCTTGCAGTGTCTTGAATACAGGCTCATCTTTAATCTCACAAGGGGAAGGGATGTCTGAATCCGCTGTGGAGCCCCGAGAGAAAGCCCGAGGTCCCGCCTCATTTCGACAGAATTCCTCACATGCCTTTGACACATCGAGAGTCACGCAGAGGTCATTGATTCCAAAAGTGACGATGCCTGACTTCTCTTGAACATTGAGAGGAATCCCAAAATTTCTGTGGCTACTGGAAAGGGACACTGGGTCTCCCGCCTCACCTCGAGAAGCGTCCCTTTTGCCCTGCCAAGTCTCGCAAAGATTCCTGAGGTGTCCCTCATAATTAGACAGGAGTCCCGATGTTGCTGAACAAACACGCGTTTTGAAGGGCCATCCCCGCCAAAACTCAAGAATATACACCAGGGCCCCGCCGCAACTCGAGAAAAACCATGAGACTTCCCCTTCGAAGCGAGATGAGTCCCCATTCACATGCATTGCATGCAGAGCAATTCTGTGATCCTCATAAAACATGTAAGGAGCCTCGACTTGCTTGACAAATCTCGAGAGAGTGCCCAAGAACATTGTCACACGTCTAGAGGGAAACTGAGGTCACCCCAGCTACGCGAAGGAGCTCCATGTACCCCAAATCAACTCGAGATGAGGTCCGATTCTCCTGTATTGACTCCAGAGCCATCCCCCGTTCCCATCAAACACGACCAGTGGTCTGAAGTCTTTCGCAACTCCAGAGATTCCCCGAGAACACAGTCTCAAGAATAGAGGAACACCAAATTCAGCACAGCAACTAGAGGATTGTTCCTTTTCCCTGAAATCGTCTCAAGAGGAGAGCTGATTCCCTGGCTTAGACGCAAGACGTATGCCAACGTTCCACAATCCCTTCAAGAGGAGACTTCTCTCAGCAATATGTGTGAGGGAGGGACCCTGAGTTTGCTGCCTCAAGTGGAATATACACCGAGAAGCCCTGACACGAAAGGAGGCTGGATTTCCTTGCATTGGCTTGAATACAGGCTCATCTTTCATCTCACAAGGAGATGGGTTGTCTTAATCAGCTGTGGAGTCCGTAGAGAAAGCCCGAGGTCCCTGCCTCATTTCGACGGAATGCCTCTCATGATTTTGACACCTCGAGAGGCACGCGGAGTTCCCTGCTTCCAAAAGTGACGAAGCCTTACTTTTCTTGCACATTGAGAGGAATCGCAATATTACTGTGACTACTGGAAAGGGACACTGGGTCTCCCGCCTCAAATCGAGAAGCATCCCTTTTGCCCTGCCAAGCCTCCCAGAGGTACCTGAGGTGTCCCCCGTACCTAGACTTTAGTCCCAACGTCACTGAACAAACACGTATTTTGAGGGGCCATCCTCGCCGTAACTCGAGTATATACCCCAGGTCCCCGCCTCAATTCGAGAAAAACCATGAGACTTCCCCCTCGAAGCGAGATGAGGCACGATTCTCCTGCATTGCATGCAGAACAATTCCGTGATACCCATCAAGCATGAAAGGAGCATTGACTTGCTTGACGGATCTCGAGATAGTCCCCAGGAACACTTTCACACATCTACAGTGACACTGAGGTCACACCAGCAACGTGAAAGTGCTCCATGTACACCAAATAAACTCGAGATGAGGTCCGATTCCACTGCATTGACTCCAGAGCCATCCCCCGTTCCCCATCAAACATGATCAGTGGCCTGACTACCTTTAGGCAACTCCAGAGATTCCCCGAGAACACCGTCCCAAGTCTAGAGGAACAGCAAGTTCAGCACAGCAACTCGAGGAATGCTCCTTGTACCCCAAATCGTCACTAGATGAGAGCTGATTCCCTGGCCTAGACGCAAGACGTAGGCCAAACTTCGACAAGCCACTCAAGAGGAGGCGTCTCTCAGCAATAGTTGTGAGGGAGGGACCCTGAGTTTGCTGCCTCAAGTGGAATATACACCGAAAAGCCCTGACTCGAAAGGAGGCCAGAATTCTTTGCAGTGGCTTGAATACAGGCTCATCTTTCATCTCTCAAGGAGAAGGGATGTCTGAGTTCCCTGTGGAGTCCCTACAGATAGCCCAAGTTCCCGCCTCATTTCGACAGAATGCCTCACATGCCTTTGACACCTCGAGAGGCACGTGGAGTTCACTGCTTCCTAAAGTGACGATGCTTGACTTCTCTTTTACATTGAGAGGAATCCCAATATTTCTGTGGCTACTGGAAAGGGACCCTGCGTCTCCCGCCTCACCTCGAGAAGTGTCCCTTTTGCCTGCCAAGTCTCACAGAGATTCCTGTGGTGTCCCTCATAACTAGATAGGAGTCCCGACATCGCTGAACAAACACGCGTTTTGAAGGGCCATCCCCGCCGTAACACAAGAATATACCTCAGGTCCCCGCCGCAAATCGAGAACAACCATGAGACTTTCCCCTCGAAGCGACATGAGGCCCGATTCTCCTGCATTGCATGCAGTGCAACTCAGTGATCCCCATCAAGCATGTATGGAGCCTCAACTTGCTTGACGGATCTCGAGAGAGACACCGGGAACACTGTCACACGTCTAGAGGGACCCTGAGGTCACCCCTGCAAACTTAAGGAGCCCCATGCACCCCAAATCAACTCGAGATGAGGCCCGATTCTCCTGTGTTGACTCCAGAGCCATCCCCCATTCCCCATCAAACAGGACCTGTGGCTAGACTTCCTTTAGGCAACTCCAGAAGTTCCCTGAGAATAATGTGCCAAGCCTAGAGAAATACCAAGTTCAGCAGAACAACTCCAGGAATGCTCCGTGGGCCCAAATTGCCTGGAGATGAGAGCTGATTCCCTGGCCTAGACGCAAGAAGTATGCCAACCGTCCACAAGCCCCACAAGAGGAGGCTTCTCTCAGCAATAGGTGGCAGGGAGTGACCCTGAATTTGCTGCCTCATGTGGAATAAACACCGAGGATCCCTGACTCGAAAGGAGGCCGGATTTCCTTGCAGTGGCTTGAATACAGGCTCATCTTTCATCTCACAAGGAGAAGGGATGTCTGAATCCGCTGTGGAGTCCCGAGAGAAAGCCCGAGGTCCCCGCCTCATTTCCACTGAATGCCTCACATGTTTTGACACCTCGAAAGGCACGCAGAGGTCACTGCTGCCTCCAAAAGTGACGATGCCTGACTTTTCTTGAACATTGACAGGAATCCCAGTATTTCTGTGGCTACTGGAAAGGGACCCTGTGTCTCCCGCCTCACCTCGAGAAGCGTCCTTTTGCCCTGCCAAGTCTCTCAAAGATTCCTGAGGTGTCCCTCATAACTAGACAGGAGTCCCGATGTTGCTGAACAAACATGTGTTTTGAAGGGCCATCCCCGCCAAAACTCAAGAATATACCCCAGGGCCCCGCCGCAACTCGAGGAAAACCATGAGACTTCCCCCTCGAAGCGAGATGAGTCCCCATTCACCTGCATTGCATGAAGAGCAATTCCAAGATCCCCATAAATCATGTAAGGAGCCTCGCCTTGCTTGACGGATCACGAGAGAGTCCCCAAGAACACTGTCACACGTCTAGGAGACCCTGAAGTCACCCCAGCCAAGTAAAGGAGCTCCATGTACCCCACATCAACTCGAGATGAGGCCCGATTCTCCTGCATTGACTCCAGAGCCATCCCCCATTCCCCATCAAACACGACCAGTGCCTGACTTCCTTTAGGCAACTCCAGAGATTCCCCGAGAACACCGTCCAAGTCTAGAGGAACACCAAGTTCAGCAGAACAACTTGAGGAATGCTCCTTTTACCCCAAATCCTGGAGATGAGAGCTGATTTCCTGGCCTAGACGCAAGACGTATGCCAACTTTCCACAAGCCCCTCAAGAGGAGGCTTCTCTCAGCAATAGGTGTGAGGGAGGGACCCTGAATTTGCTGCCTCAAGTGGAATATACACCGAGAATCCCTGACTCGAAAGGAGGCCGGATTTCCTTGCAGTGGCTTGAATACAGGCTCATCTTTCATCTCACAAGGAGAAGGGATGTCTGAATCCGCTGTGGAGTCCCTAGAGAAAGCCCGAGGTCCCCGCCTCATTTCGACGGAATGCCTCACATGCTTTTGACACCTCGAAGAGGCACGCGGAGTTCACTGTTTCCAAAAGTGACGATGCCTGACTTTTCTTGAACATTGAGAGGAATCCCAATATTTCTGTGGCTACTGGAAAGGGACCCTGTGTCTCCCGCCTCACCTCGAGAAGCGTCCCTTTTGCCCCTGCCAAGTCTCTCAAAGATTCCTGAGGTGTCCCTCATAACTAGACAGGAGTCCCGACGTCGCTGAACAAACACGCGTTTTGAAGGGCCATCCCCGCCGTAACTCAAGAATATACCCCAGGTCCCCCCGCAACTCGAGAAAAACCATGAGACTTCCCCCTCGAAGCGAGATGAGTCCCCATTCACCTGCATTGCATGCAGAGCAATTCGTGATCCCCATAAAGCATGTATGGAGCCTCGACTTGCTTGACGGATTTCGAGAGAGTCCCCAAGAACACTGTCACACGTCTAGAGGGACCCTGAAGTCACCCCAGCCAAGTAAAGGAGCTCCATGTACCCCAAATCAACTCGAGATGAGGCCCGATTCTCCTGTATTGACTCCAGAGCCATCCCCCAGTTCCCCATCAAACACGACCAGTGGCCTGACTTCCTTTACGCAACTCCAGAGATTCCCCGAGAACACCGTCTCAAGTCTAGAGGAACACCAAGTTCAGCAGAACAACTCGAGGAATGCTCCTTTTCCCCGAAATCTTCTGGAGATGAGAGCTGATTCCCTGGCTTAGAAGCAAGACGTATGCCAACCGTCCACAAGCCCCTCAAGAGGAGGCTTCTCTCAGCAATAGTGTGAGGGAGGGACCCTGAGTTTGCTGCCTCAAGTGGAATATACACCGAGAAGCCCTGACTCGAAAGGAGGCCGGATTTCCTTGCAGTGCTTGAATACAGGCTCATTTTTCATCTCACAAGGAGAAGGGATGTCTGAATCCTGTGTAGAGTCCCTAGAGAAAGCCAGAGGTCCCCGCCTCATTTCGACAGAATGCCTCACATGCCTTTGACACCTCGAAAGGCACGTGGAGTTCACTGCTTCCAAAAGTGTGACGATGCCTGACTTCTCTTGTACATTGAGAGGAATCCCAATATTTCTGTGGCTACTGGAAAGGGACCCTGTGTCTCCGCCTCACCTCGAGAAGCGTCCCTTTTGCCCTGCCAAGCCTCGCAGAGATTCCTGAGGTGTCCCTCATAACTAGACAGGAGTCCCGACGTCGCTGAACAAACACGCGTTTTGAAGGGCCATCCCCGCCGAAACTCAAGAATATACCCCAGGTCCCCGCCGCAACTCGAGAAAAACCATGAGACTTCCCCCCCTCGAAGCGAGATGAGGCCCGATTCTCCTGCATTGCATGCAGAGCAATTCCGTGATCCCCATCAAGCATGTTTGGAGCCTGACTTGCTTGACGGATCTCGAGAGAGACCCCAGGAACACTGTCACACGTCTAGAGGGACCCTGAGGTCACCCCAGCAAAGTGAAGGAGCTCCATGCACCCCAAATCAACTCGAGATGAGGCCCGATTCTCCTGTACTGACTCCAGAGCCATCCCCCATTCCCATCAAACAAGGACCTGTGGCTAGACTTACTTTATGCAACTCCAGAAGTTCCCCGAGAACAATGTGCCAAGCCTAGAGGAATAACCAAGTTCTTTAGAACAACTCGAGGAATGTTCCGTGGACCCAAATTGCCTGGAGATGAGAGCTGATTCCCTGGCTAGACGCAAGACGTATGCCAACAATCCACAAGCCCCTTAAGAGGAGGCTTCTCTCAGCAATAGTGGGAGGGAGGGACCCTGAGTTTGCTGCCTCAAGTGGAATATACACCGAGAAGCCCTGACTCAAAGGAGGCCGGATTTCCTTGCAGTGGCTTGAATACAGGCTCATCTTTCATCTCAAAAGGAGAAGGGATGTCTGAATCAGCTGTGGAGTCCGAGAGAAAGCCCGAGGTCCCCGCCTCATTTCGACGGAATGCCTCACATGCCTTTGACACATCGAGAGGCACGCAGAGTAACCTGCTTCCAAAAGTGACGATGCCTGACTTCTCTTGAACATTGAGAGGAATCCAATATTTCTGTGGCTACTGGAAAGGGACCCTGGGTCTCCCGCCTCACCTCGAGAAGCGTCCCTTTTGCCCTGCCAAGCCTCGCAGAGTTTCCTGAGGTGTCCCTCATAACTAGACAAGAGTCCCGATGTTGCTGAACAAACACGTGTTTTGAAGGGCCATCCCGCCGTAACTCAAGAATATACCCCAGGTCCCCGCCCAAATCGAGAAAAACCATGAGACTTCCCCCTCGAAGCGAGATGAGTCCCCATTCACCTGCATTGCATGCAGAGCAATTCCGTGATCCTCATAAAGCATGTAAGGAGCCTCGACTTGCTTGAAAGATCTCGAGAGAGTACCCAACAACACTGTCACACGTCTAAAGGGACACTGAGGTCACACCAGCAATGCGAAGGAGCTCCATGTACCCAAAATCAAATTCGAGATGAGGCCCGATTCTCCTGTATTGACTCCAGAGCCATCCCCCGTTCCCATCAAATAAGACCAGTGGCCTGACGTCCTTTACGCAACTCCAGAGATTCCCCGAGAACACCGTCTCAAGTCTAGAGGAACACCAAGTTCAGCACAGCAACTCCAGGTATGCTCCTTTTCCCCGAAATCGCGTCGAGATGAGAGCTGATTCCCTGGTTAGACGCAAGACGTATGCCAACCTTCCACAAGCCCCACAAGAGGAGGCTTCTCTCAGCAATAGGTGTGAGGGAGGGACCCTGAGTTTGCTGCCTCAAGTGAAATATACACCGAGAAACCTGACTCGAAAGGAGGCTGGATTTCCTTGCAGTGGCTTGAATACAGGCTCATCTTTCATCTCACAAGGAGAAGGGTTGTCTGAATGAGCTGTGGAGTCCGTAGATAAAGCCCGAGTCCCCGCCTCATTTCGACGGAATGCCTCACATGATTTGACACCTCGAGAGGCACGCGGAGTTCACTGCTTCCAAAAGTGATGATGCCTGACTCTTCTTGAACATTGAGAGGAATCGCAATATTACTGTGGCTACTGGAAAGGGACCCTGGGTCTCCCGCCTCACCTCGAGAAGCATCCCTTTTGCCCTGCCAAGCCTTCCAGAGATTCCTGAGGTGTCCCTCGCAACTAGAAATGAGTCCCGACGTCACCTGAAAAAACACGTGTTTTGAGGGGCCATCCCCGCCTTAACTCGAGAATATACTCCAGGTCCCTGCCTCAACTCGAGAAAAACCATGAGATTTCCCCCTCGAAGCGAGATGAGGACCGATTCTCTTGTATTGCATGCAGAACAATTCCGTGATACCCATCAAGCAAGTAAGGAGCATCCACTTGCTTGACGGATATCGAGAGAGTTCCCAAGAACACTGTCACATGTCTACAGGGACCCTGAGGTCACCCCAGTAACGCGAAAGAGCTCCATGTACCCCAAATAAACTCGAGATGAGGTCCGATTCCGATGCATTGACTCCAGAGCCATCCCCCGTTCCCCATCAAACACACGACCAGTGGCCTGACTACCTTTAGGAAACTCCAAGGATTCCCCGAGAACACAGTCCCAAGTCTAGAGGAACAGAAAGTCAGCACAGCAACTCTAGGAATGCTCCTTGTACCCCAAATCGCCTCAAGATGAGAGCTGATTCCCTGGCCTTGACGCAAGACGTATGCCAACCTTCCAAAAGCCCCTCAAGAGGAGGATTCTCTCAGCAATAGGTGTGAGGGAGGGACCCTGATTTTGCTGCCTCAAGTGGAATATACACCGAGAAGCCCTGACTCGAAAGGAGGCCGGATTTCCTTGCAGTGACTTGAATACAGGCTCATGTTTCATCTCACAAGGAGAAGGGATGTCTGAATCCCTTGTGGAGTCCCTAGAGAAAGCCCAAAGTCCCCGCCTCATTTCGATAGAATGCCTCACATGCCTTTGACATCTCGAGAGGCACACGGAGTTCACGGCTTCCAAAAGTGACGATGCCTGACTTCTCTTGAACATTGAGAGGAATCTCAATATTTCTGTGGCTACTGGAAAGGGACCCTGGGTCTCCCGCCTCACCTCGAGAAGCATCCCTTTTACCCTGCCAGGTCTCGCAAAGATTCCTGAGGTGTCCCTCATAACTAGACAGGAGTCCCAACGTCGCTGAACAAACACGCGTTTTGAAGGGCCATCGGCGCCGTAACTCAAGGATATACCCCAGGTCCCCGCCGCAACCAGAGAAAAACCATAAGACTTTCCCCTCGAAACGAGATGAGTCCTCATTCACCTGCATTGCATGCAGAGCAATTCCGTTATCCTCATAAAGCAGATAAGGAGCCTCGACTTGCTTGACAGATTTCGAGAGAGTACCCAAGAACACTGTCACACGTCTAGAGGGACACTGGTCTCCCCCAGCAATGCGAAGGAGCTCCATGTACACAAAATCATATCGAGATGAGGCCCGATTCTCCTGTATTGACTCCAGAGCCATACCCAGTTCCCATCAAAGACGACCAGTGGCCTGTCGTCCTTTACGCAACTCCAGAGATTCCCCGAGAACACCGTCTCAAGTCTAGAGGAACACCAAGTTTAGCACAGCAACTCGAGGTATGCTCCTTTTCCCCGAAATCATGTCGAGATGAGCGCTGATTCCCTGGGTTAGACGCAAGACGTATGCCAACCTTCCACAAGCCCCTCAACAGGAGGCTTCTCTCAGCAATAGGTGTGAGGGAGGGACCCTGAGTTTCTCGCCTCCAGTGGAATATACACCGAGAAACCATGACTTGAAAGGAGGCTGGATTTCCTTGCAGTGGCTTGAATACAGGCTCATCTTTCATCTCACAAGGAGAAGGGATGTCTGAATCCCCTGTGGAGTCCCTAGAGAAAGCCCAAGGTCCTGGACTCATTTCGACAGAATACCTCACATGCCTTTGACACTTCGAGAGGCACGCAGAGTTCACTGCTTCCAAAAGTGACGATGCCTGACTCTTCTTGAACATTGAGAGTAATTGCAATATTAATGTGGCTACTAGAAAGGGACACTGGGTGTCCCACCTCACCTCGAGAAGCTTCCCTTTTGCCCTGCCAAGCCTTCCAGAGATTCCTGAGGTGTTCCTCATAACTAGACATGAGTCCCGACGTCACTGAACAAACACCTGTTTTGAGGGGCCATCCCCGCCTTAACTCGAGAATATATGCCAAGTTCCCACCTCAACTCGAGGAAAACCATGAGACTTCCCCCTCGAAGCGAGATGACGACCGATTCTCCTGTACTGCATGCAAATCAATTCCGTGATACCCATCAAGCATGTAAGGAGCAGCGACTTGCTTGACGGATCTCGAGAGAGTCCCCAAGAACACTGCACACGTCTACAGGGACGTTGAGGTCACCCCAGCAAGGCGAAACAGCTGTATGTACCCCAAATAAACTCGAGATGAGGCCCGATTCCGCTGCATTGACTGCAGAGCCATCCCCCGTTCCACATCAAACACGACCAGTGGCCTGACTACCTTTAGGAAACTCCAGAGATACCCCGAGAGAACACCGTCCAAGTCTAGAGTAACAGCAAGTTCAGAACAGCAACTCGAGGAATACTCCTTGTACCCCAAATCTTTTCGAGATGAGAGCTGATTTCCTGGACTTGACACAAGACGTATGCCAACCTTCCACAAGCCCCACAAGAGGAGGCTTCTCTCAGCAATAGGTGTGAGTGAGGGACCCTGAGTTTGCTGCCTCAAGTGGCATATACACCGAGAAGCCCTGACTTGAAAGGAGGCCGGATTTCCTTGCAGTGGCTTGAATACAGGCTCATCTTTCTTCTCTCAAGGAGAAGGGATGTCTGAATCCGTTGTGGAGTCCGTAGAGAAAGCCCAAGGTCCCCGCCTCATTTCCATGGAATGCCTCCCATGCCTTTGACACCTCGAGGGGCATGCGGAGTTCACTGCTTCCAAAAGTGACGATGCCTGACTTCTCTTGAACATTGAGAGGAAACCCAATATTTCTGTGGCTACTTGAAAGGGACCCTGGGTCTCCCGCCTTACCTCGAGAAGCGATCCTTTTGCCGTGCCAAGCCTCGCAGAGATTCTTGTGGTGTCCCTCATAACTAGACAGGAGTCCCGACGTCGCTGAAGAAACACGCGTTTTGAAAGGCCATCCAGGCCGTAACTCAAGAATATATCCCAGGTCCCCGCCGCAACTCGAGAAAAACCATGAGACATCCCGCTCGAAGCGAGATGAGTCCCCATTTCACTGCTGCTTTGCATGCAGAGCAATTTCGTGATCCTCATAAAGCATGTAAGGAACCTCGACATGCTTGACAGATCTCGAGAGAGTGCCCAAGAACACTGTCACACGTCTAGAGGGACACTGAGGTCACCCCAGCAATGCGTTGGAGCTCCATGTACCCCAAATCAACTCGAGATGAGGCCCGATTCTCCTGTATTGACTCCAGAGCCATCCCCCATTCCCATCAAACACGAAAAGTGGCCTGAAGTCCTTTACGCAACTCCAGAGATTCCCCGAGAACACCGTCTCAAGTCTAGAGGAACACCAAGTTCAGCACAGCTACTCGAGGAATGCTCTTTTTCCCTGAAATCGTCTCGAGATGAGAGCTGATTCCCTGGCTTAGACACAAGACGTATGCCAACCTTCCACAAGCCCCTCAAGAGGAGGCTTCTCGCAGCAATAGGTGTGAGGGAGGGACCCTGAGTTTGCTGCCTCAAGTGAAATATACACCGAGAAGCCATGACTCGAAAGGAGGCTGGATTTCCTTCAGTGGCTTGAATACAGGTTCATCTTTCATCTCACAAGGAGAATGTTTCTCTAAATCAGCTGTGGAGTCAGTAGAGAAAGCCCGAGGTCCCCGCCTCATTTCGACGGAATTCCTCACATGATTTTGACACCTCGAGAAGCACGCAGAGTTCACTGCTTCCAAAAGTGAGGATGCCTGACTCTTCTTGAACATTGAGAGGAATCTCAATATTACTGAGGCTACTGGAAAGGGACACTGGGTCTCCCGCCTCACCTGAAGAAGCGTCCTTTTGACCTGCCAAGCCTCCGAGAGATTCCTGAGATGTCCCTTGTAACTAGACTTGAGTCCCGACGTCATTGAACAAACACGTGTTTGGAGGGGCCATCCCCGCCGTAACTCGAGAATATACCCCAGGTCCACGCCTCAACTCGAGGAAAAACCATGAGACTTCCCCCTCGAAGCGAGATGAGGACCGATTCTCCTGTATTGCATGCAGAACAATTCCGTGATACCCATCAAGCATGTAAGGAGCATCAACTTTCCTGACGGATCTGGAGAGAGTCCCCAAGAACACTGTCACACCTCTACAGGGACGCTGAGGTCATCCTAGCAACGCAAAAGTGCTATATGTACCCCAAATAAACTCGAGACGAGGTCCGATTCCGCGGCATTGACTCCAGAGCCATCCCCCGTTCCCCATCAAACACGACCAGTGTCCTGACTACCTTTAGGAAACTCCAGAGATACCCCGAGAACACCGTCCCAAGTCTAGAGGAACAGCAAGTTCAGCACAGGAACTCGAGGAATGCTCCTTGTACCCCAAATCGTTTCGAGATGAGAGCTGATTTCCTGCCCTTGACGCAAGACATATGCCAACCTTCCACAAGCCCCTCAAAAGGAGGCTTCTCTCCGCAATAGGTGTGAGGGAGGGACCCAGAGTTTGTTGCCTCAAGTGGAATATACACCGAGAAGCCCTGACTTGAAAGGAGGCCGGATTTCCTTGCAGTGGCTTGAATACAGGCTCATCTTTCATCTCACAAGGAAAATGGATGTCTGAATCCCTTGTGGAGTCCCTAGAGAAAGCCCAAGAACCCCGCCTCATTTCGACGGAATGGCTCCCATTCCTTTGACACCTCGAAAAGCACGCATAGTTCACTGCTTCCAAAAGTGACGATGCCTGAATTCTCTTGTACATTGAGAGGAATTCCAATATTTCTGTGGCTATTGGAAAGGGAGCCTGCGTCTCCCGCATCACCTCAAAAAGCGTCCCTTTTGCCCTGCCAAGTCTCGCAAAGATTCCTGAGGTATCCCTCATAACTAGACTGGAGTCCCGACGTCGCTGAACAAAAAACGCGTTTTGAAGGGCCATCTCCGCCCTAAGTCAAGAATATACCCCAGGTCCCTGCCGCAACTCGAGAAAAAAATATGTGACTTCCCCCTCGAAGCGAGATGTGTCCCCATTCACCTGCATTGCATGCAGAGCAATTCCGTGATCCTCATAAAGCATGTAAGGAGCCTCGACTTGCTTGACAGATCTCGAGAGAGTACTCTAGAACACTGTCACACGTCTAGAGGGACACTGAGGTCACCCCAGCAATGCGAAGGAGCTCCATGTACCCAAAATCAACTCGAGATGAGGCCGGATTCTCCTGTATTGACTCCAGAGCCATCCCCAGTTCCCATCAAAAACGACCAGTGGACTGACGTCCTTTATGCAACACCAGAGATTCCCCGAGAACACCGTCTCAAGTCTAGAGGAACACCAAGTTAAGCACAGCATCTCGAGGAATGCTCCTTTTCCCCCAAATCATGTCGATATGAGAGCTGATTCCCTGGGTTAGACTCAAGACGTATGCCAACCTTCCACAAGCCCCTCAAGAGGAGGCTTTTCTCAGCAATATGTGTGAGGGAGTGACCGTGAGTGTGTCGCCTCAAGTGGAATATACACTGAGAAACCATGACTCGAAAAGAGGCTGGATTTCCTTGCAGTGGCTTGAATACAGACTCATCTTTCATCTCACAAAGGGAAGGAATGTCTGAATGAGCTGTGGAGTCCGTAGAGAAAGCCCGAGTTCCCCGCCTCATTTCGACGGAATGCCTCACATGCCTTTGACACCTCGAGAGGCAGGCAGAGTTCACTGCTTCCAAAAGTGACGATGCCTGACTCTTCTTGAACATTGAGAGTAATCGCAATATTAATGTGGCTACCGGTAAGGGACACTGGGTTTCCCACCTCACTTCGAGAAGCTTCCCTTTTGCCCTGCCATGCCTTCCAGAGATTCCTGAGGTGTTCCTCGTAACTAGACATGAGTTCCGATGTCACTGAACAAACACCTGTTTTGAGGGGCCATCCCCGCCTTAACTCGAGAATATACCCCAAGTTCCCGCCTCAACTCGAGGAAAACCATGAGACTTCCCACTCGAAGCGAGATGAGGACCGATTCTCCTGTATTGCATACAGATCAATTCCGTGATACCCATCAAGCATGTAAGGAGCATTACTTGCTTGAAGGATCTCGAGAGAGTCCCCAAGCACACTGTGACACGTCTACAGGGACGCTGAGGTCACCCCAGCAAAGCGAAAGAGCTATATGTACCCCAAATAAACTCGAGATGAGGTCCGATTCCGCTGCATTGAGTGCAGAGATATCCCCCGTTCCGCATCAAACACGACCAGTGGCCTGACTACCTTTAGGAAACTCCAGAGATACCCCGAGAACACCGTCCCAAGTCTAGAGGAACAGCAAGTTCAGCACAGCAATTTGAGGAATGCTCCTTGTACCCCAAATCATTTCGAGATGAGAGCTGATTTCCTGGCCTTGACGCAAGACGTATGCCAACTTTCCACAAGCCCCTCAAGAGGAGGCTTCTCTCAGCAATAGGTGTGAGTGAGGGACCCTGAGTTTGCTACCTCAAGTGGAATATACACCGAGAATCCCTGACTTGAAAGGAGGCCGGATTTCCTTGCAGTGGCTTGAATACAGGCTCATCGTTCATCTCACAAGGAGAAGGGATGTCTGAATCCGTTGCGGAGTCCCTAGAGAAAGCCCAAGGTCCCCGCCTCATTTCGACGGAATGCCTCCCATACCTTTGACACCTCGAGAGGCACGCGGAGTTCACTGTTTCCAAAAGTGACGAAGCCTGACTTCTCTTGAACATTAAGAGGAATCCCAATATTTCTGTGGCTACTTGAAAGGGACCCTGGGTCTCCCGCCTCACCTCGAGAAGCATCCCTTTTGCCCTCCCAAGACTCGAAAGATTCCTGAGGTGTCCCTCATAACTAGACAGGAGTCCCGACGTCGCTGAACAAAAACACGCGTTTTCAAGGGCCATCGCCGCCGTAACTCAAGAATATACCCCAGGTCACCACCGCAACAAGAGAAAAATCATAAGACTTTCCCCTCGAAGCGAGATGAGTCCCCATTCACCTGCATTGCATGCAGACCAATTTCGTGATACTCATAAAGCATGTATGGAGCCTCGACTTGCTTGACAGATTTCGAGAGAGTACCCAAGAACACTGTCACACGACTAGAGGGACACTGGTCTCACCCAAGCGAAGCGAAGGAGCTCCATGTACCCAAAATCAAATCGAGATGAGGCCCGATTCTCCTGTATTGACTCCAGAGCCATCCCAAGTTCCCATCAAAGACGACCAGTGGCCTGACGTTCTTTACGCAACTCCAGAGATTCCCCGAGATCATCGTCTCAACTCTAGAGGAACACCAAGTTCAGCACAGCAACTCGAGGAATGCTCCTTTTCCCCGAAATCTTCTCGAGATGAGAGCTGATTCCCTGGGTTAGACGCAAGACGTATGCCAACCGTCCACAAGCCCCTCAAGAGGAGGCTTCTCTCAGCAATAAGTGTGAGGGAGGGACCCTGAGTTTGCTACCTCAAGTGGAATATACACCGAGAAGCCCTGACTCAAAAGGAGGCCGGATTTCCTTGCAGTGGCTTGAATACAGGCTTATTTTTCATCTCACAAGGAGAAGGGATGTCTGAATCCCTTGTAGAGTCCCTAGAGAAAGCCCATGGTCCCCGCCGCATTTCGACAGAATGCCTCACATGCCTTTGACACCTCGAAAGGCACGTGGAGTTCACTGCTTCCAAAAGTGACGATGCCTGACTTCTCTTGTACATTGAGAGGAATCCCAATATTTCTGTGGCTACTGGAAAGGGACCCTGCGTCTCTCGTCTCACTTCGAGAAGAACCCTTTTGCCTGCCAAGCCTCGCAGAGATTCCTGAGGTGTCCCTCATAACTAGACAGGAGTCCCGACGTCGCTGAACAAACTCGCGTTTTGAAGGGCCATCCCCGCCGAAACTCGAGAATATACCCCAGGTCCCCGCCGCAACTCGAGAAAAACCATGAGACTTTCCCCTCGAAGCGAGATGAGGCCTGATTCTCCTGCATTGCAAGCAGAGCAATTCCGTGATCCCCATCAAGCATGTTTGGAGCCTTGACTTGCTTGACGGATCTCGAGAGAGACCCCAGGAACAGTGTCACACGTCTAGAGGGACCCTGAGGTCACCCCAGCAATGTGAAGGTGTTCCATGCACCCCAAATCAACTGGAGATGATGCCCGATTCTCTGTACTGACTCCAGAGCCATCCCCCATTCCCTATCAAACAAGATCTGTGGCTAGACTTACTTTATGCAACTCCAGAAGTTCCCCGAGAACAATGTGCCAAGCCTAGACGAATAACAAGTTCTTTAGAACAACTCGAGGAATGTTCCGTGGACCCAAAACTGCCTGGAGATTTGAGCTGATTCCCTGGGCTAGACGCAAGACGTATGCCAACAATCCACAAGCCCCTTAAGAGCAGGCTTCTGTCAGCAATAGATGGGAGGGCGGGACCCTAAATTTGATACCTGAAGTGGAATATACACCGAGAAGCCCTGACTCCAACGGAGGCCGAATTTCCTTGCAGTGGCTTGAATACAGGTTCATCTTTCATCTCAAAAGGAGAAGGGATGTCTGAATCAGCAGTGAAGTCCGAGAGAAAGCCTGATGTCCCCGCCTCATTTCGACGGAGTGCCTCACATGCCTTTGACACATCGAGAGGCACGCAGAGTAACCTGCTTCCAAAAGTGACGATGCCTGACTTCTCATGAACATTGAGAGGAATCCAAATATTTCTGTGGCTACTGGAAAGGGACCCTGGGTCTCCCGCCTCACCTGGAGTAGCGTCCCTTTTGCCCTGCCAAGCCTCGCAGAGTTTCCTGAGGTGTCCCTCATAACTAGACAAGAGTCGCGATGTTGCTGAATAAGCACGTGTTTTGAAAGGCCATCCACGCCGTAACTCAAGAATATACCCCAGGTCCCCGCCCCAAATCGAGAAAAACCATGAGACTTACCCCTCGAATCGAGATGAGTCCCCATTCACCTGCATTGCATGCAGAGCAATTCCGTGATCCTCATAAAGCATGTAAGGAGCCTCGACATGCTTGAAAGATCTCGAGAGAGTACCCAACAACACTGTCACACGTCTAAAGGGACACTGAGATCACACCAGCAATGCGAAGGAGCTCCATGTACCCAAAATCAAATTGAGATGAGGCCAGATTCTCCTGTATTGACTCCAGAGCCATCCCCAGTTCCCATCAAATAAGACCAGTGGCCTGACGTCCTTTACGCAACTCCAGAGATTCCCCGAGAACACCGTCTCAAGTCTAGAGGAACACCAAGTTCAGCACAGCAACTCCAGGTATGCTCCTTTTCCCCGAAATCGCGTCGAGATGAGAGCTGATTCCCTGGGTTAGACGCAAGACGTATGCCAACCTTCCACAAGCCCCACAAGAGGAGGCTTCTCTCAGCAATAGGTGTGAGGGAGGGGCCCTGAGTATGCTGCCTCAAGTGAAATATACACGGAGAAACCATGACTCGAAAGGAGGCTGGATTTCCTTGCAGTGGCTTGAATACAGGCTCATCTTTCATCTCACAAGGAGAAGGGTTGTCTGAATGAGCTGTGGCGTCCGTAGATAAAGCCCGAGTTCCCCGCCTCATTTCGACGGAATGCCTCACATGATTTAGACACCTCGAGAGGCACGCGGAGTTCACTGCTTCCAAAAGTGATGATGCCTGACTCTTCTTGAACATTGAGAGGAATCGCAATATTACTATGGCTACTGGAAAGGGACCCTGGGTCTCCCGCCTCACCTCGAGAAGCATCCCTTTTGCCCTGCTAAGCCTTCCAGAGATTCCTGAGGTGTTCCTCGCAACTAGAAATGAGTCCCGACGTCACCAAAAAACACGTGTTTTGAGGGGCCATCCCCGCCTTAACTCGAGAATATACTCCAGGTCCCTGCCTCAACTCGAGAAAAACCATGAGATTTCCCCCTCGAAGCGAGATGAGGACCGATTCTCTTGTATTGCATGCAGAACAATTCCGTGATACCCATCAAGCAAGTAAGGAGCATCCACTTGCTTGACGGATATCGAGAGAGTTCCCAAGTACACTGTCACATGTCTACAGGGACCCTGAGGTCACCCGAGTAACGCGAAAGAGCTCCATGTACCCCAAATAAACTCGAGATGAGGTCCGATTCCGATGCATTGACTCCAGAGCCATCCCCCGTTCCCCATCACACACGACCAGTGGCCTGACTACCTTTAGGAAACTCCAAGGATTCCCCGAGAACACAGTCCCAAGTCTAGAGGAACAGAAAGTCCAGCACAGCAACTCTAGGAATGCTCCTTGTACCCCAAATCGCCTCAAGATGAGAGCTGATTCCCTGGCCTTGACGCAAGACGTATGCCAACCTTCCAAAAGCCCCTCAAGAGGAGGATTCTCTCAGCAATAGGTGTGAGGGAGGGACCCTGATTTTGCTGCCTCAAGTGGAATATACACCGAGAAGCCCTGACTCGAAAGGAGGCCGGATTTCCTTGCAGTGACTTGAATACAGGCTCATGTTTCATCTCACAAGGAGAAGGGATGTCTGAATCCCTTGTGGAGTCCCTAGAGAAAGCCCAAAGTCCCCGCCTCATTTCGATAGAATGCCTCACATGCCTTTGACATCTCGAGAGGCACACGGAGTTCACGGCTTCCAAAAGTGACGATGCCTGACTTCTCTTGAACATTGAGAGGAATCTCAATATTTCTGTGGCTACTGGAAAGGGACCCTGGGTCTCCCGCCTCACCTCGAGAAGCATCCCTTTTACCCTGCCAGGTCTCGCAAAGATTCCTGAGGTGTCCCTCATAACTAGACAGGAGTCCCAACGTCGCTGAACAAACACGCGTTTTGAAGGGCCATCGGCGCCGTAACTCAAGGATATACCCCAGGTCCCCGCCGCAACCGAGAAAAACCATAAGACTTTCCCCTCGAAACGAGATGAGTCCTCATTCACCTGCATTGCATGCAGAGCAATTCCGTTATCCTCATAAAGCAGATAAGGAGCCTCGACTTGCTTGACAGATTTCGAGAGAGTACCCAAGAACACTGTCACACGTCTAGAGGGACACTGGTCTCCCCCAGCAATGCGAAGGAGCTCCATGTACACAAAATCATATCGAGATGAGGCCCGATTCTCCTGTATTGACTCCAGAGCCATACCCAGTTCCCATCAAAGACGACCAGTGGCCTGTCGTCCTTTACGCAACTCCAGAGATTCCCCGAGAACACCGTCTCAAGTCTAGAGGAACACCAAGTTTAGCACAGCAACTCGAGGTATGCTCCTTTTCCCCGAAATCATGTCGAGATGAGCGCTGATTCCCTGGGTTAGACGCAAGACGTATGCCAACCTTCCACAAGCCCCTCAACAGGAGGCTTCTCTCAGCAATAGGTGTGAGGGAGGGACCCTGAGTTTCTCGCCTCCAGTGGAATATACACCGAGAAACCATGACTTGAAAGGAGGCTGGATTTCCTTGCAGTGGCTTGAATACAGGCTCATCTTTCATCTCACAAGGAGAAGGGATGTCTGAATCCCCTGTGGAGTCCCTAGAGAAAGCCCAAGGTCCTGGACTCATTTCGACAGAATACCTCACATGCCTTTGACACTTCGAGAGGCACGCAGAGTTCACTGCTTCCAAAAGTGACGATGCCTGACTCTTCTTGAACATTGAGAGTAATTGCAATATTAATGTGGCTACTAGAAAGGGACACTGGGTTTCCCACCTCACCTCGAGAAGCTTCCCTTTTGCCCTGCCAAGCCTTCCAGAGATTCCTGAGGTGTTCCTCATAACTAGACATGAGTCCCGACGTCACTGAACAAACACCTGTTTTGAGGGGCCATCCCCGCCTTAACTCGAGAATATATGCCAAGTTCCCACCTCAACTCGAGGAAAACCATGAGACTTCCCCCTCGAAGCGAGATGACGACCGATTCTCCTGTACTGCATGCAAATCAATTCCGTGATACCCATCAAGCATGTAAGGAGCAGCGACTTGCTTGACGGATCTCGAGAGAGTCCCCAAGAACACTGCGACACGTCTACAGGGACGTTGAGGTCACCCCAGCAAGGCGAAACAGCTGTATGTACCCCAAATAAACTCGAGATGAGGTGCGATTCCGCTGCATTGACTGCAGAGCCATCCCCCGTTCCACATCAAACACGACCAGTGGCCTGACTACCTTTAGGAAACTCCAGAGATACCCCGAGAACACCGTCCCAAGTCTAGAGTAACAGCAAGTTCAGAACAGCAACTCGAGGAATACTCCTTGTACCCCAAATCTTTTCGAGATGAGAGCTGATTTCCTGGACTTGACACAAGACGTATGCCAACCTTCCACAAGCCCCACAAGAGGAGGCTTCTCTCAGCAATAGGTGTGAGTGAGGGACCCTGAGTTTGCTGCCTCAAGTGGCATATACACCGAGAAGCCCTGACTTGAAAGGAGGCCGGATTTCCTTGCAGTGGCTTGAATACAGGCTCATCTTTCTTCTCTCAAGGAGAAGGGATGTCTGAATCCGTTGTGGAGTCCGTAGAGAAAGCCCAAGGTCCCCGCCTCATTTCCATGGAATGCCTCCCATGCCTTTGACACCTCGAGGGGCATGCGGAGTTCACTGCTTCCAAAAGTGACGATGCCTGACTTCTCTTGAACATTGAGAGGAAACCCAATATTTCTGTGGCTACTTGAAAGGGACCCTGGGTCTCCCGCCTTACCTCGAGAAGCGATCCTTTTGCCGTGCCAAGCCTCGCAGAGATTCTTGTGGTGTCCCTCATAACTAGACAGGAGTCCCGACGTCGCTGAAGAAACACGCGTTTTGAAAGGCCATCCAGGCCGTAACTCAAGAATATATCCCAGGTCCCCGCCGCAACTCGAGAAAAACCATGAGACATCCCGCTCGAAGCGAGATGAGTCCCCATTCACCTGCTTTGCATGCAGAGCAATTTCGTGATCCTCATAAAGCATGTAAGGAACCTCGACATGCTTGACAGATCTCGAGAGAGTGCCCAAGAACACTGTCACACGTCTAGAGGGACACTGAGGTCACCCCAGCAATGCGTTGGAGCTCCATGTACCCCAAATCAACTCGAGATGAGGCCCGATTCTCCTGTATTGACTCCAGAGCCATCCCCCATTCCCATCAAACACACGAAAAGTGGCCTGAAGTCCTTTACGCAACTCCAGAGATTCCCCGAGAACACCGTCTCAAGTCTAGAGGAACACCAAGTTCAGCACAGCTACTCGAGGAATGCTCTTTTTCCCTGAAATCGTCTCGAGATGAGAGCTGATTCCCTGGCTTAGACACAAGACGTATGCCAACCTTCCACAAGCCCCTCAAGAGGAGGCTTCTCGCAGCAATAGGTGTGAGGGAGGGACCCTGAGTTTGCTGCCTCAAGTGAAATATACACCGAGAAGCCATGACTCGAAAGGAGGCTGGATTTCCTTCAGTGGCTTGAATACAGGTTCATCTTTCATCTCACAAGGAGAATGTTTCTCTAAATCAGCTGTGGAGTCAGTAGAGAAAGCCCGAGGTCCCCGCCTCATTTCGACGGAATTCCTCACATGATTTTGACACCTCGAGAAGCACGCAGAGTTCACTGCTTCCAAAAGTGAGGATGCCTGACTCTTCTTGAACATTGAGAGGAATCTCAATATTACTGAGGCTACTGGAAAGGGACACTGGGTCTCCCGCCTCACCTGAAGAAGCGTCCTTTTGACCTGCCAAGCCTCCGAGAGATTCCTGAGATGTCCCTTGTAACTAGACTTGAGTCCCGACGTCATTGAACAAACACGTGTTTGGAGGGGCCATCCCCGCCGTAACTCGAGAATATACCCCAGGTCCACGCCTCAACTCGAGGAAAACCATGAGACTTCCCCCTCGAAGCGAGATGAGGACCGATTCTCCTGTATTGCATGCAGAACAATTCCGTGATACCCATCAAGCATGTAAGGAGCATCAACTTTCCTGACGGATCTGGAGAGAGTCCCCAAGAACACTGTCACACCTCTACAGGGACGCTGAGGTCATCCTAGCAACGCAAAAGTGCTATATGTACCCCAAATAAACTCGAGACGAGGTCCGATTCCGCGGCATTGACTCCAGAGCCATCCCCCGTTCCCCATCAAACACGACCAGTGTCCTGACTACCTTTAGGAAACTCCAGAGATACCCCGAGAACACCGTCCCAAGTCTAGAGGAACAGCAAGTTCAGCACAGGAACTCGAGGAATGCTCCTTGTACCCCAAATCGTTTCGAGATGAGAGCTGATTTCCTGCCCTTGACGCAAGACATATGCCAACCTTCCACAAGCCCCTCAAAAGGAGGCTTCTCTCCGCAATAGGTGTGAGGGAGGGACCCAGAGTTTGTTGCCTCAAGTGGAATATACACCGAGAAGCCCTGACTTGAAAGGAGGCCGGATTTCCTTGCAGTGGCTTGAATACAGGCTCATCTTTCATCTCACAAGGAAAATGGATGTCTGAATCCCTTGTGGAGTCCCTAGAGAAAGCCCAAGAACCCCGCCTCATTTCGACGGAATGGCTCCCATTCCTTTGACACCTCGAAAAGCACGCATAGTTCACTGCTTCCAAAAGTGACGATGCCTGAATTCTCTTGTACATTGAGAGGAATCCCAATATTTCTGTGGCTATTGGAAAGGGAGCCTGCGTCTCCCGCATCACCTCAAAAAGCGTCCCTTTTGCCCTGCCAAGTCTCGCAAAGATTCCTGAGGTATCCCTCATAACTAGACTGGAGTCCCGACGTCGCTGAACAAAAAACGCGTTTTGAAGGGCCATCTCCGCCCTAAGTCAAGAATATACCCCAGGTCCCTGCCGCAACTCGAGAAAAAATATGTGACTTCCCCCTCGAAGCGAGATGTGTCCCCATTCACCTGCATTGCATGCAGAGCAATTCCGTGATCCTCATAAAGCATGTAAGGAGCCTCGACTTGCTTGACAGATCTCGAGAGAGTACTCTAGAACACTGTCACACGTCTAGAGGGACACTGAGGTCACCCCAGCAATGCGAAGGAGCTCCATGTACCCAAAATCAACTCGAGATGAGGCCGGATTCTCCTGTATTGACTCCAGAGCCATCCCCATTTCCCATCAAAAACGACCAGTGGACTGACGTCCTTTATGCAACACCAGAGATTCCCCGAGAACACCGTCTCAAGTCTAGAGGAACACCAAGTTAAGCACAGCATCTCGAGGAATGCTCCTTTTCCCCCAAATCATGTCGATATGAGAGCTGATTCCCTGGGTTAGACTCAAGACGTATGCCAACCTTCCACAAGCCCCTCAAGAGGAGGCTTTTCTCAGCAATATGTGTGAGGGAGTGACCGTGAGTGTGTCGCCTCAAGTGGAATATACACTGAGAAACCATGACTCGAAAAGAGGCTGGATTTCCTTGCAGTGGCTTGAATACAGACTCATCTTTCATCTCACAAAGAGAAGGAATGTCTGAATGAGCTGTGGAGTCCGTAGAGAAAGCCCGAGTTCCCCGCCTCATTTCGACGGAATGCCTCACATGCCTTTGACACCTCGAGAGGCAGGCAGAGTTCACTGCTTCCAAAAGTGACGATGCCTGACTCTTCTTGAACATTGAGAGTAATCGCAATATTAATGTGGCTACGGTAAGGGACACTGGGTTTCCCACCTCACTTCGAGAAGCTTCCCTTTTGCCCTGCCATGCCTTCCAGAGATTCCTGAGGTGTTCCTCGTAACTAGACATGAGTTCCGATGTCACTGAACAAACACCTGTTTTGAGGGGCCATCCCCGCCTTAACTCGAGAATATACCCCAAGTTCCCGCCTCAACTCGAGGAAAAACCATGAGACTTCCCACTCGAAGCGAGATGAGGACCGATTCTCCTGTATTGCATACAGATCAATTCCGTGATACCCATCAAGCATGTAAGGAGCATTACTTGCTTGAAGGATCTCGAGAGAGTCCCCAAGCACACTGTGACACGTCTACAGGGACGCTGAGGTCACCCCAGCAAAGCGAAAGAGCTATATGTACCCCAAATAAACTCGAGATGAGGTCCGATTCCGCATTGCATTGTGCAGAGATATCCCCCGTTCCGCATCAAACACGACCAGTGGCCTGACTACCTTTAGGAAACTCCAGAGATACCCCGAGAACACCGTCCCAAGTCTAGAGGAACAGCAAGTTCAGCACAGCAAACTTGAGGAATGCTCCTTGTACCCCAAATCATTTCGAGATGAGAGCTGATTTCCTGGCCTTGACGCAAGACGTATGCCAACTTTCCACAAGCCCCTCAAGAGGAGGCTTCTCTCAGCAATAGGTGTGAGTGAGGGACCCTGAGTTTGCTACCTCAAGTGGAATATACACCGAGAATCCCTGACTTGAAAGGAGGCCGGATTTCCTTGCAGTGGCTTGAATACAGGCTCATCGTTCATCTCACAAGGAGAAGGGATGTCTGAATCCGTTGCGGAGTCCCTAGAGAAAGCCCAAGGTCCCCGCCTCATTTCGACGGAATGCCTCCCATACCTTTGACACCTCGAGAGGCACGCGGAGTTCACTGTTTCCAAAAGTGACGAAGCCTGACTTCTCTTGAACATTAAGAGGAATCCCAATATTTCTGTGGCTACTTGAAAGGGACCCTGGGTCTCCCGCCTCACCTCGAGAAGCATCCCTTTTGCCCTCCCAAGACTCGCGAAAGATTCCTGAGGTGTCCCTCATAACTAGACAGGAGTCCCGACGTCGCTGAACAAACACGCGTTTTCAAGGGCCATCGCCGCCGTAACTCAAGAATATACCCCAGGTCCCCACCGCAACAAGAGAAAAATCATAAGACTTTCCCCTCGAAGCGAGATGAGTCCCCATTCACCTGCATTGCATGCAGACCAATTTCGTGATACTCATAAAGCATGTATGGAGCCTCGACTTGCTTGACAGATTTCGAGAGAGTACCCAAGAACACTGTCACACGACTAGAGGGACACTGGTCTCACCCAAGCGAAGCGAAGGAGCTCCATGTACCCAAAATCAAATCGAGATGAGGCCCGATTCTCCTGTATTGACTCCAGAGCCATCCCAAGTTTCCCATCAAAGACGACCAGTGGCCTGACGTTCTTTACGCAACTCCAGAGATTCCCCGAGATCATCGTCTCAACTCTAGAGGAACACCAAGTTCAGCACAGCAACTCGAGGAATGCTCCTTTTCCCCGAAATCTTCTCGAGATGAGAGCTGATTCCCTGGGTTAGACGCAAGACGTATGCCAACCGTCCACAAGCCCCTCAAGAGGAGGCTTCTCTCAGCAATAAGTGTGAGGGAGGGACCCTGAGTTTGCTACCTCAAGTGGAATATACACCGAGAAGCCCTGACTCAAAAGGAGGCCGGATTTCCTTGCAGTGGCTTGAATACAGGCTTATTTTTCATCTCACAAGGAGAAGGGATGTCTGAATCCTTGTAGAGTCCCTAGAGAAAGCCCATGGTCCCCGCCGCATTTCGACAGAATGCCTCACATGCCTTTGACACCTCGAAAGGCACGTGGAGTTCACTGCTTCCAAAAGTGACGATGCCTGACTTCTCTTGTACATTGAGAGGAATCCCAATATTTCTGTGGCTACTGGAAAGGGACCCTGCGTCTCTCGTCTCACTTCGAGAAGACCCTTTTGCCTGCCAAGCCTCGCAGAGATTCCTGAGGTGTCCCTCATAACTAGACAGGAGTCCCGACGTCGCTGAACAAACTCGCGTTTTGAAGGGCCATCCCCGCCGAAACTCGAGAATATACCCCAGGTCCCCGCCGCAACTCGAGAAAAACCATGAGACTTTCCCCTCGAAGCGAGATGAGGCCTGATTCTCCTGCATTGCATGCAGAGCAATTCCGTGATCCCCATCAAGCATGTTTGGAGCCTTGACTTGCTTGACGGATCTCGAGAGAGAGACCCCAAGGAACAGTGTCACACGTCTAGAGGGACCCTGAGGTCACCCCAGCAATGTGAAGGTGTTCCATGCACCCCAAATCAACTCGAGATGATGCCCGATTCTCTGTACTGACTCCAGAGCCATCCCCCATTCCCATCAAACAAGATCTGTGGCTAGACTTACTTTATGCAACTCCCAAGTTCCCCGAGAACAATGTGCCAAGCCTAGAGGAACGAATAACAAGTTCTTTAGAACAACTCGAGGAATGTTCCGTGGACCCCAAACTGCCTGGAGATGAGAGCTGATTCCCTGGGCTAGACGCAAGACGTATGCCAACAATCCACAAGCCCCTTAAGAGCAGGCTTCTCTCAGCAATAGATGTGAGGGAGGGACCCTAAATTTGATACCTGAAGTGGAATATACACCGAGAAGCCCTGACTCCAAAGGAGGCCGAATTTCCTTGCAGTGGCTTGAATACAGGTTCATCTTTCATCTCAAAGGAGAAGGGATGTCTGAATCAGCTGTGAGTCCGAGAGAAAGCCTGATGTCCCCGCCTCATTTCGACGGAATGCCTCACATGCCTTTGACATCTCGAGAGGCACGCAGAGTTCACTGCTTCCAAAAGTGACGATGCCTGACTTCTCTTGAACATTGAGAGGAATCCAATATTTCTGTGGCTACTGGAAAGGGACCCTGGGTCTCCCGCCTCACCTCGAGAAGCGTCCCTTTTGCCCTGCCAAGCCTCGCAGAGTTTCCTGAGGTGTCCCTCATAACTAGACAGAGTCGCGATGTTGCTGAAAAACACGTGTTTTGAAGGCCATCCCCGCCGTAACTCAAGAATATACCCCAGGTCCCCGCCCCAAATCGAGAAAAACCATGAGACTTCCCCTCGAATCGAGATGAGTCCCCATTCACCTGCATTGCATGCAGAGCAATTCCGTGATCCTCATAAAGCATGTAAGGAGCCTCGACATGCTTGAAAGATCTCGAGAGAGTACCCCAACAACACTGTCACACGTCTAAAGGGACACTGAGATCACCCCAGCAATGCGAAGGAGCTCCATGTACCCAAAATCAACTCGAGATGAGGCCCGATTCTCCTGTATTGACTCCAGAGCCATCCCCAGTTCCCATCAAATAAGACCAGTGGCCTGACGTCCTTTACGCAACTCCAGAGATTCCCCGAGAACACCGTCTCAAGTCTAGAGGAACACCAAGTTCAGCACAGCAACTCAGGAATGCTCCTTTTCCCCGAAATCGCGTCGAGATGAGAGCTGATTCCCTGGGTTAGACGCAAGACGTATGCCAACCTTCCACAAGCCCCACAAGAGGAGGCTTCTCTCAGCAATAGGTGTGAGGGAGGGGACCCTGAGTATGCTGCCTCAAGTGAAATATACACGGAGAAACCATGACTCGAAAGGAGGCTGGATTTCCTTGCAGTGGCTTGAATACAGGCTCATCTTTCATCTCACAAGGAGAAGGGTTGTCTGAATGAGCTGTGGAGTCCGTAGAGAAAGCCCGAGTTCCCCGCCTCATTTCGACGGAATGCCTCACATGATTTAGACACCTCGAGAGGCACGCGGAGTTCACTGCTTCCAAAAGTGATGATGCCTGACTCTTCTTGAACATTGAGAGGAATCGCAATATTACTGTGGCTACTGGAAAGGGACCCTGGGTCTCCCGCCTCACCTCGAGAAGCATCCCTTTTGCCCTGCCAAGCCTTCCAGAGATTCCTGAGGTGTTCCTCGCAACTAGAATGAGTCCCGACGTCGCTGAAAAACACGTGTTTTGAGGGGCCATCCCCGCCTTAACTCGAGAATATACTCCAGGTCCCTGCCTCAACTCGAGAAAAACCATGAGATTTCCCCCTCGAAGCGAGATGAGTCCCGATTTCTCCTGTATTGCATGCAGAACAATTCCGTGATACCCATCAAGCATGTAAGGAGCATCACTTGCTTGACGGATCTCGAGAGAGTTCCCAAGTACACTGTCACATGTCTACAGGGACCCTGAGGTCACCCCAGCAACGCGAAAGAGCTCCATGTACCCAAAAATAAACTCGAGATGAGGTCCGATTCCCTGCATTGACTCCAGAGCCATCCCCCGTTCCCCATCAAACACGACCAGTGGCCTGACTACCTTTAGGAAACTCCAGAGATTCCCCGAGAACCGTCCCAAGTCTAGAGGAACACCAAGTTCCAGCACAGCAACTCTAGGAATGCTCCTTGTACCCCAAATCGCCTCGAGATGAGAGCTGATTCCCTGGCCTTGACGCAAGACGTATGCCAACCTTCCAAAAGCCCCTCAAGAGGAGGCTTCTCTCAGCAATAGGTGTGAGGGAGGGACCCTGATTTTGCTGCCTCAAGTGGAATATACACCGAGAAGCCCTGACTCGAAAGGAGGCCGGATTTCCTTGCAGTGGCTTGAATACAGGCTCATTTTTCATCTCACAAGGAGAAGGGATGTCTGAATCCCTTGTGGAGTCCCTAGAGAAAGCCCAAAGTCCCCGCCTCATTTCGACGATAGAATGCCTCACATGCCTTTGACACATCTCGAGAGGCACGCGG
The DNA here is from genome assembly GCA_020976825.1 of Odocoileus hemionus. NCBI lineage: Eukaryota > Metazoa > Chordata > Mammalia > Artiodactyla > Cervidae > Odocoileus > Odocoileus hemionus. The sequence continues at coordinate 46,847 of JAJLRB010001080.1, forward strand.
AGTTCACTGCTTCCAAAAGTGACGATGCCTGACTTCTCTTGAACATTGAGAGGAATCCAATATTTCTGTGGCTACTGGAAAGGGACCCTGGGTCTCCCGCCTCACCTCGAGAAGAACCCTTTTACCCTGCCAAGTCTCGCAAAGATTCCTGAGGTGTCCCTCATAACTAGACAGGAGTCCCAACGTCGCTGAACAAACACGCGTTTTGAAGGGCCATCCCGCCGTAACTCAAGAATATACCCCAGGTCCCCGCCGCAACTCAGAGAAAAACCATGAGACTTTCCCCTCGAAGCGAGATGAGGCCCTCATTCACCTGCATTGCATGCAGAGCAATTCCGTGATCCTCATAAAGCATGTAAGGAGCCTCGACTTGCTTGACAGATTTCGAGAGAGTACCCAAGAACACTGTCACACGTCTAGAGGGACACTGAGGTCACCCCAGCATGCGAAGGAGCTCCATGTACACAAAAATCAATCGAGATGAGGCCCGATTCTCCTGTATTGACTCCAGAGCCATACCCAGTTCCCATCAAAGACGACCAGTGGCCTGTCGTCCTTTACGCAACTCCAGAGATTCCCCGAGAACACCGTCTCAAGTCTAGAGGAACACCAAGTTTCAGCACAGCAACTCGAGGAATGCTCTTTTCCCCAAAATCCTCGAGATGAGAGCTGATTCCCTGGTTAGACGCAAGACGTATGCCAACCTTCCACAAGCCCCTCAAGAGGAGGCTTCTCTCAGCAATAGGTGTGAGGGAGGGACCCTGAGTTTGCTGCCTCAAGTGGAATATACACCGAGAAACCATGACTCGAAAGGAGGCTGGATTTCCTTGCAGTGGCTTGAATACAGGCTCATCTTTCATCTCACAAGGAGAAGGGATGTCTAAATCCCTGTGGAGTCCCTAGAGAAAGCCCAAGGTCCCCGCCTCATTTCGACGGAAATCCTCACATGATTTTGACACCTCGAGAGCACGCAGAGTTCACTGCTTCCAAAAGTGACGATGCCTGACTCTTCTTGAACATTGAGAGGAATCGCAATATTACTGTGGCTACTGGAAAGGGACACTGGGTTTCCCGCCTCACCTCGAGAAGCTTCCCTTTTGCCCTGCCAAGCCTTCCAGAGATTCCTGAGGTGTTCCTCATAACTAGACATGAGTCCCGACGTCACTGAACAAACACCTGTTTTGAGGGGCCATCCCCGCCTTAACTCGAGAATATACCCCAGGTCCCGCCTCAACTCGAGAGAAAAACCATGAGACTTCCCCCTCGAAGCGAGATGAGGACCGATTCTCCTGTATTGCATGCAGAACAATTCCGTGATACCCATCAAGCATGTAAGGAGCATCGACTTGCTTGACGGGATCGAGAGAGTCCCCAAGAACACTGCACACGTCTACAGGGACGCTGAGGTCACCCCAGCAAGGCGAAACAGCTATATGTACCCCAAATAAACTCGAGATGAGGTCCGATTCCGCTGCATTGACTCCAGAGCCATTCCCCGTTCCCATCAAACACGACCAGTGGCCTGACTACCTTTAGGAAACTCCAGAGATTCCCCGAGAACACCGTCCCAAGTCTAGAGGAACAGCAAGTTCAGCACAGCAACTCGAGGAATACTCCTTGTACCCCAAATCGTTTCGAGATGAGAGCTGATTTCCTGGCCCTTGACGCAAGACGTATGCCAACCTTCCACAAGCCCCTCAAGAGGAGGCTTCTCTCAGCAATAGGTGTGAGGAGGGACCCTGAGTTTGCTGCCTCAAGTGGAATATACACCGAGAAGCCCTGACTTGAAAGGAGGCCGGATTTCCTTGCAGTGGCTTGAATACAGGCTCATCTTTCATCTCACAAGGAGAATGGATGTCTGAATCCCTTGTGGAGTCCCTAGAGAAAGCCCAAGTCCCCGCCTCATTTCGACGGAATGCCTCCCATGCCTTTGACACCTCGAAAGGCACGCGGAGTTCACTGCTTCCAAAAGTGACGATGCCTGACTTCTCTTGAACATTGAGAGGAATCCCAATATTTCTGTGGCTACTGGAAAGGGACCCTGGGTCTCCCGCCTCACCTCGAGAAGCGTCCCTTTTGCCCTGCCAAGCCTCGCAAAGATTCCTGAGGTGTCCCTCATAACTAGACTGGAGTCCCGACGTCGCTGAACAAACACGCGTTTTGAAGGGCCATCCCGCGCCGTAACTCAAGAATATACCCCAGGTCCCCGCCGCAACTCGAGAAAAAACATGAGACTTCCCCCTCGAAGCGAGATGAGTCCCCATTCACCTGCATTGCATGCAGAGCAATTCCGTGATCCTCATAAAGCATGTAAGGAGCCTCGACTTGCTTGACAGATCTCGAGAGAGTACCCAAGAACACTGTCACACGTCTAGAGGGACACTGAGGTCACCCCAGCAATGCGAAGGAGCTCCATGTACCCCAAATCAACTCGAGATGAGGCCCGATTCTCCTGTATTGACTCCAGAGCCATCCCCATTTCCCATCAAACACGACCAGTGGCCTGACGTCCTTTACGCAACACCAGAGATTCCCCGAGAACACCGTCTCAAGTCTAGAGGAACACCAAGTTCAGCACAGCAACTCGAGGAATGCTCTTTTTCCCCCAAATCATGTCGAGATGAGAGCTGATTCCCTGGCTTAGACGCAAGACGTATGCCAACCTTCCACAAGCCCCTCAAGAGGAGGCTTCTCTCAGCAATAGGTGTGAGGGAGGGACCCTGAGTTTGCTGCCTCAAGTGGAAATATACACGAGAAACCATGACTCGAAAGGAGGCTGGATTTCCTTGCAGTGGCTTGAATACAGACTCATCTTTCATCTCACAAAGAGAAGGAATGTCTGAATCAGCTGTGGAGTCCGTAGAGAAAGCCCGAGTTCCCCGCCTCATTTCGACGGAATGCCTCACATGCCTTTGACACCTCGAGAGGCACGCAGAGTTCACTGCTTCCAAAAGTGACGATGCCTGACTCTTCTTGAACATTGAGAGGAATCGCAATATTACTGTGGCTACTGGAAAGGGACACTGGGTCCCCCTCACCTCGAGAAGCGTCCCTTTTGCCCTGCCAAGCCTCCAGAGATTCCTGAGGTGTCCTCGTAACTAGACTTGAGTCCCGACGTCACTGAACAAACACCTGTTTTGAGGGCCATCCCCGCCTTAACTCGAGAATATACCCCAGGTCCCCGCCGCAACTCGAGAAAAACCATGAGACTTCCCCCTCGAAGCGAGATGAGTCCCCATTCTCCTGCATTGCATGCAGAGCAATTCCGTGATCCTCATCAAGCATGTAAGGAGCCTCGACTTGCTTGACAGATCTCGAGAGAGTCCCCAAGAACACTGTCACACACGTCTAGAGGGACACTGAGGTCACCCCAGCAACGCGTTGGAGCTCCATGTACCCCAAATCAACTCGAGATGAGGCCCGATTCTCCTGTATTGACTCCAGAGCCATCCCCCGTTCCCATCAAACACGACCAGTGGCCTGAAGTCCTTTACGCAACTCCAGAGATTCCCCGAGAACACCGTCTCAAGTCTAGAGGAACACCAAGTTCAGCACAGCAACTCGAGGAATGCTCCTTTTTCCCCCAAATCGTCTCGAGATGAGAGCTGATTCCCTGCCCTTAGACACAAGACGTATGCCAACCTTCCACAAGCCCCTCAAGAGGAGGCTTCTCTCAGCAATAGGTGTGAGGGAGGGACCCTGAGTTTGCTGCCTCAAGTGAAATATACACCGAGAAGCCTGACTCGAAAGGAAGCTGGATTTCCTTGCAGTGGCTTGAATACAGGCTCATCTTTCATCTCACAAGGAGAAGGGATGTCTGAATTAGCTGTGGAGTCCGTAGAGAAAGCCCGAGGTCCCCCGCCTCATTTCGACGGAATTCCTCACATGATTTTGACACCTCGAGAAGCACGCAGAGTTCACTGCTTCCAAAAGTGACGATGCCTGACTCTTCTTGAACATTGAGAGGAATCCAAATATTACTGTGGCTACTGGAAAGGGACACTGGGTCTCCCGCCTCACCTCGAGAAGCGTCCCTTTTGCCCTGCCAAGCCTCGCCATAGATTCCTGAGATGTCCCTTGTAACTAGACTTGAGTCCCGACGTCGCTGAACAAACACATGTTTTGGAGGGGCCATCCCCGCCGTAACTCGAGAATATACCCCAGGTCCCCGCCTCAACTCGAGAAAAAACCCATGAGACTTCCCCCTCGAAGCGAGATGTCCCCGATTCTCCTGTATTGCATGCAGAACAATTCCGTGATACCCATCAAGCATGTAAGGAGCATCAACTTGCTTGACGGATCTGGAGAGAGTCCCCAAGAACACTGTCACACCTCTACAGGGACGCTGAGGTCATCCAGCAACGCGAAAGTGCTATATGTACCCCAAATAAACTCGAGATGAGGTCCGATTCCGCTGCATTGACTCCAGAGCCATCCCCGTTCCCATCAAACACGACCAGTGTCCTGACTACCTTTAGGAATCTCCAGAGATTCCCCGAGAACACCGTCCCAAGTCTAGAGGAACAGCAAGTTTAGCACAGCAACTCGAGGAATGCTCCTTGTACCCCAAATCGTTTCGAGATGAGAGCTGATTTCCTGGCCCTTGACGCAAGACATATGCCAACCTTCCACAAGCCCCTCAAGAGGAGGCTTCTCTCAGCAATAGGTGTGAGGGAGGGACCCTGAGTTTGTTGCCTCAAGTGGAATATACACCGAGAAGCCATGACTTGAAAGGAGGCCGGATTTCCTTGCAGTGGCTTGAATACAGGCTCATCTTTCATCTCACAAGGAGAATGGATGTCTGAATCCCTTGTGGAGTCCCTAGAGAAAGCCCAAGAACCCCGCCTCATTTCGACGGAATGCTCCCATGCCTTTGACACCTCGAAAGGCACGCAGAGTTCACTGCTTCCAAAAGTGACGATGCCTGACTTCTCTTGAACATTGAGAGGAATCCAATATTTCTGTGGCTACTGGAAAGGGACCTGGGTCTCCCCTCACTTCGAGAAGCGTCCCTTTTGCCCTGCCAAGTCTCGCAGAGATTCCTGAGGTGTTCCCTCATAACTAGACTGGAGTCCCGACGTCGCTGAACAAACACGCGTTTTGAGGGCCATCTCCGCCCTAACTCAAGAATATACCCCAGGTCCCCGCCGCAACTCGAGAAAAACCATGAGACTTCCCCCTCGAAGCGAGATGAGTCCCCATTCACCTGCATTGCATGCAGAGCAATTCCGTGATCCTCATAAAGCATGTAAGGAGCCTCGACTTGCTTGAGAGATCTCGAGAGAGTCCCCAAGAACACTGTCACACGTCTAGAGGGACACTGAGGTCACCCCAGCAAATGCGAAGGAGCTCCATGTACCCAAATAAACTCGAGATGAGGCCCGATTCTCCTGCATTGACCAGAGCCATCCCCCGTTCCCATCAAAAACGACCAGTGACTGATGTTCTTTTCGCAACTCCAGAGATTCCCCGAGAACACCGTCTCAAGTCTAGAGGAACACCAAGTTCAGCACAGCAACTCGAGGAATGCTCCTTTTCCCCCAAATCATGTCGAGATGAGAGCTGATTCCCTGGCCTTAGACGCAAGACGTATGCCAACCTTCCACAAGCCCCTCAAGAGGAGGCTTTCTCTCAGCAATAGGTGTGAGGGAGGGACCCTGAGTGTGTGCCTCAAGTGGAATATACACTGAGAAACCATGACTCGAAAGGAGGCTGGATTTCCATGCAGTGGCTTGAATACAGGCTCATCTTTCATCTCACAAGAGAAGGAATGTCTGAATCAGCTGTGGAGTCCGTAGAGAAAGCCCGAGTCCCCGCCTCATTTCGACGGAAGGCCTCACATGCCTTTGACACCTCGAGAGGCACACAGAGTTCACTGCTTCCAAAAGTGACGATGCCTGACTCTTCTTGAACATTGAGAGGAATCGCAATATTACTGAGGCTACTGGAAAGGGACACTGGGTCTCCCGCCTCACCTCGAGAAGCGTCCCTTTTGCCCTGCCAAGCCTCCATAGATTCCTGAGGTGTCCCTTGTAACTAGACTTGAGTCCCGACGTCGCTGAACAAACACGTGTTTGAGGGGCCATCCCCGCCGTAACTCGAAAATATACCCCAGGTCCACGCCTCAACTCGAGAAAAACCATGAGACTTCCCCCTCGAAGCGAGATGAGTCCCCGATTCACCTTATTGCATGCAGAACAATTCCGTGATACCCATCAAGCATGTAAGGAGCATCGACTTTGCTGACGGATCTGGAGAGAGTCCCCAAGAACACTGTCACACCTCTACAGGGACGCTGAGGTCATCCAGCAACGCGAAAGAGCTATATGTACCCCAAATAAACTCGAGATGAGGTCCGATTCTCGCTGCATTGACTCCAGAGCCATCCCCCGTTCCCCATCAAACACGACCAGTGGCCTGACTACCTTTAGGAATCTCCAGAGATTCCCCGAGAACACCGTCCCAAGTCTAGAGGAACAGCAAGTTCAGCACAGCAACTCGAGGAATGCTCCTTGTACCCCAAATCGTTTCGAGATGAGAGCTGATTCCTGCCCTTGACGCAAGACATATGCCAACCTTCCACAAGCCCCTCAAAAAGGAGGCTTCTCTCAGCAATAGGTGTGAGGGAGGGACCCTGAGTTTGTTGCCTCAAGTGGAATATACACCGAGAAGCCCTGACTTGAAAGGAGGCCGGATTTCCTTGCAGTGGCTTGAATACAGGCTCATCTTTCATCTCACAAGGAGAAGGGATGTCTGAATCCCTTGTGGAGTCCCTAGAGAAAGCCCAAGGTCCCCGCCTCATTTCGACGGAATGCTCCCATGCCTTTGACACCTCGAAAGGCACGCGGAGTTCACTGCTTCCAAAAGTGACGATGCCTGACTTCTCTTGTACATTGAGAGGAATCCCAATATTTCTGTGGCTACTGGAAAGGGACCCTGGGTCTCCCGCCTCACCTCGAGAAGCGTCCCTTTTGCCCTGCCAAGCCTCGCAAAGATTCCTGAGGTGTCCCTCATAACTAGACTGGAGTCCCGACGTCGCTGAACAAACACGCGTTTTGAAGGGCCATCCCCGCCTAACTCAAGAATATACCCCAGGTCCCCGCCGCAACTCGAGAAAAACCATGAGACTTCCCCCTCGAAGCGAGATGAGGCCCGATTCTCCTGCATTGCATGCAGAGCAATTCCGTGATCCTCATAAAGCATGTAAGGAGCCTCGACTTGCTTGACAGATCTCGAGAGAGTACCCAAGAACACTGTCACACGTCTAGAGGGACACTGAGGTCACCCCAGCAATGCGAAGGAGCTCCATGTACCCCAAATCAACTCGAGATGAGGCCCGATTCTCCTGTATTGACTCCAGAGCCATCCCCCATTCCCATCAAACACGACCAGTGGACTGACGTCCTTTACGCAACTCCAGAGATTCCCCGAGAACATCATCTCAAGTCTAGAGGAACACCAAGTTAAGCACAGCAACTCGGGGAATGCTCATTTTCCCCCAAATCATGTCGAGATGAGAGCTGATTCCCTGGGTTAGACGCAAGACGTATGCCAACCTTCCACAAGCCCCTCAAGAGGAGGCTTCTCTCAGCAATACCTGTGAGGAAGAGGGACCCTGAGTTTGCTGCCTCAAGTGGAATATACACCGAGAAGCCATGACTCGAAAGGAGGCTGGATTTCCTTGCAGTGGCTTGAATACAGACTCATCTTTCATCTCACAAAGAGAAGGAATGTCTGAATGAGCTGTGGAGTCCGTAGAGAAAGCCCGAGTCCCCGCCTCATTTCGACGGAATGCCTCACATGCCTTTGACACCTCGAGAGGCACGCAGAGTTCACTGCTTCCAAAAGTGACGATGCCTGACTCTTCTTGAACATTGAGAGGAATCGCAATATTATGTGGCTACTGGAAAGGGACCTGGGTCTCCCGCCTCACCTCGAGAAGCGTCCCTTTTGCCCTGCCAAGCCTCCAGAGATTCCTGAGGTGTTCCTCGTAACTAGACATGAGTCCCGACGTCACTGAACAAACACTGTTTTTGAGGGCCATCCCCGCCGTAACTCGAGAATATACCCCAGGTCCCCGCCTCAACTCGAGAAAACCATGAGACTTCCCCCTCGAAGCGAGATGAGGACCGATTCTCCTGTATTGCATGCAGAACAATTCCGTGATCCCCATCAAGCATGTAAGGAGCATCGACTTGCTTGACGGATCTCGAGAGAGTCCCCAAGCACACTGCACACGTCTACAGGGACGCTGAGGTCACCCCAGCAACGCGAAAGAGCTCCATGTACCCCAAATAAACTCGAGATGAGGTCCGATTCCGCTGCATTGACTCCAGAGCCATCCCCCGTTCCCCATCAAAACACGACCAGTGGCCTGACTACCTTTAGGAATCTCCAGAGATTCCCCGAGAACACCGTCCCAAGTCTAGAGGAACAGCAGTTCAGCACAGCAACTCGAGGAATGCTCCTTGTACCCCAAATCGTTTCGAGATGAGAGCTGATTCCTGCCCTTGACGCAAGACATATGCCAACCTTCCACAAGCCCCTCAAAAGGAGGCTTCTCTCAGCAATAGGTGTGAGGGAGGGACCCTGAGTTTGCTGCCTCAAGTGGAATATACACCGAGAAGCCCTAACTGAAAGGAGGCCGGATTTCCTTGCAGTGGCTTGAATACAGGCTCATCTTTCATCTCACAAGGAGAAGGGATGTCTGAATAGCTTGTGGAGTCCCTAGAGAAAGCCCAAGGTCCCCGCCTCATTTCGACGGAATGCCTCCCATGACTTTGACACCTCGAGAGGCACGCGGAGTTCACTGCTTCCAAAAGTGACGATGCCTGACTTCTCTTGAACATTGAGAGGAATCCCAATATTTCTGTGGCTACTGGAAAGGGACCCTGGGTCTCCCGCCTCACCTCGAGAAGCATCCCTTTTGCCCTGCCAAGTCTCGCAAAGATTCCTGAGGTGTCCCTCATAACTAGACAGGAGTCCCGACGTCGCTGAACAAACACGCGTTTTGAAGGGCCATCCCCGCCCTAACTCGAGAATATACCCCAGGTCCCCGCCGCAACTCGAGAAAAACCATGAGACTTCCCCCTCGAAGCGAGATGAGGCCTGATTCTCCTGCATTGCATGCAGAGCAATTCCGTGATCCCCATCAAGCATGTAAGGAGCCTCGACTTGCTTGACGGATCTCGAGAGAGACCCCAGAACACTGTCACACGTCTAGAGGGACCCTGAGGTCACCCCAGCAACGCGAAGGAGCTCCATGCACCCCAAATCAACTCGAGATGAGCCCGATTCTCCTGTATTGACTCCAGAGCCATCCCCCGTTCCCATCAAACACGACCAGTGGCTGACTACCTTTAGCAACTCCAGAGATTCCCCGAACACAATGTCCAAGTCTAGAGGAACACCAAGTTCAGCACAGCAACTCGAGGAATGCTCCTGGACCCCAAATTTCCTCGAGATGAGAGCTGATTCCCTGGCCTAGACGCAAGACGTATGCCAACCTTCCACAAGCCCCTCAAGAGGAGGCTTCTCTCAGCAATAGGTGTGAGGGAGGGACCCTGAGTTTGCTGCCTCAAGTGGAATATACACCGAGAAGCCCTGACTCGAAAGGAGGCCGGATTTCCTTGCAGTGGCTTGAATACAGGCTCATCTTTCATCTCACAAGGAGAAGGGATGTCTGAATCAGCTGTGAAGTCCTAGAGAAAGCCCGAGGTCCCCGCCTCATTTCGACGGAATGCCTCACATGCCTTTGACACCTCGAGAGGCACGCGGAGTTCACTGCTTCCAAAAGTGACGATGCCTGACTCTTCTTGAACATTGAGAGGAATCCAATATTACTGTGGCTACTGGAAAGGGACCCTGGTCTCCCGCCTCACCTCGAGAAGCGTCCCCTTTTGCCCTGCCAAGCCTCGCAGAGATTCCTGAGGTGTCCCTCATAACTAGACATGAGTCCCGACGTCGCTGAACAAACACGTGTTTTGAGGGGCCATCCCCGCCTTAACTCGAGAATATACCCCAGGTCCCCCCGCCTCAACTCGAGAAAAACCATGAGACTTCCCCCTCGAAGCGAGATGAGGACCGATTCTCCTGCATTGCATGCAGAACAATTCCGTGATCCCCATCAAGCATGTAAGGAGCATCGACTTGCTTGACGGATCTCGAGAGAGTTCCCAAGAACACTGTCACACGTCTACAGGGACCCTGAGGTCACCCCAGCAACGCGAAAGAGCTCCATGTACCCCAAATAAACTCGAGATGAGGCCCGATTCTCCTGTATTGACTCCAGAGCCATCCCCCGTTCCCATCAAACACGACCAGTGGCCTGACGTCCTTTAGGAAACTCCAGAGATTCCCCGAGAACACACCGTCTCAAGTCTAGAGGAACACCAAGTTCAGCACAGCAACTCGAGGAATGCTCCTTGTACCCCAAATCCCTCGAGATGAGAGCTGATTCCCTGGCCTTGACGCAAGACGTATGCCAACCTTCCACAAGCCCCTCAAGAGGAGGCTTCTCTCAGCAATAGGTGTGAGGGAGGGACCCTGAGTTTGCTGCCTCAAGTGGAATATACACCGAGAAGCCCTGACTCGAAAGGAGGCCGGATTTCCTTGCAGTGGCTTGAATACAGGCTCATCTTTCATCTCACAAGGAGAAGGATGTCTGAATCCCTGTGGAGTCCTAGAGAAAGCCCAAGGTCCCCGCCTCATTTCGATAGAATGCCTCACATGCCTTTGACACCTCGAGAGGCACGCGGAGTTCACTGCTTCCAAAAGTGACGATGCCTGACTCTTCTTGAACATTGAGAGGAATTGCAATATTACTGTGGCTACTGGAAAGGGACCCTGGTCTCCCGCCTCACCTCGAGAAGCATCCCTTTTGCCCTGCCAAGCCTTCCAGAGATTCCTGAGGTGTTCCTCATAACTAGACATGAGTCCCGACGTCGCTGAAAAACACGTGTTTTGAGGGGCCATCCCCGCCTTAACTCGAGAATATACCCCAGGTCCCCGCCTCAACTCGAGAAAAACCATGAGACTTTCCCCTCGAAGCGAGATGAGGCCCGATTCTCCTGCATTGCATGCAGAGCAATTCCGTGATCCCCATCAAGCATGTAAGGAGCCTCGACTTGCTTGACGGATCTCGAGAGTCCCCAAGAACACTGTCACACGTCTAGAGGGACCCTGAGGTCACCCCAGCAACGTGAAGAAGCTCCATGTACCCCAAATCAACTCGAGATGAGCCCGATTCTCCTTTATTGACTCCAGAGCCATCCCCGTTCCCATCAAACAGGACCAGTGGCTGACTTCCTTTAGGAAACTCCAGAGATTCCCCGAGAACACCATCCCAAGCCTAGAGGAACACCAAGTTCAGCACAGCAACTCGAGGAATGCTCCTTTTACCCCAAATCGCCTCGAGATGAGAGCTGATTCCCTGGCTAGAGCAAGACGTATGCCAACCTTCCACAAGCCCCTCAAGAGGAGGCTTCTCTCAGCAATAGGTGTGAGGGAGGGACCCTGAGTTTGCTGCCTCAAGTGGAATATACACCGAGAAGCCCTGACTCGAAAGGAGGCCGGATTTCCTTGCAGTGGCTTGAATACAGGCTCATCTTTCATCTCACAAGGAGAAGGGATGTCTGAATCAGCTGTGGAGTCCCGTAGAGAAAGCCCGAGGTCCCCGCCTCATTTCGACGGAATGCCTCACATGCCTTTGACACCTCGAGAGGCACGCAGAGTTCACTGCTTCCAAAAGTGACGATGCCTGACTTCTCTTGAACATTGAGAGGAATCCCAATATTTCTGTGGCTACTGGAAAGGGACCCTGGGTCTCCCGCCTCACCTCGAGAAGCGTCCCTTTTGCCCTGCCAAGCCTCGCAAAGATTCCTGAGGTGTCCCTCATAACTAGACAGGAGTCCCGACGTCGCTGAACAAACACGCGTTTTGAAGGGCCATCCCGCCGTAACTCAAAATATACCCCAGGTCCCGCCGCAACTCGAGAAAAACCATGAGACTTCCCCCTCGAAGCGAGATGAGTCCCCATTCACCTGCATTGCATGCAGAGCAATTCCGTGATCCTCATAAAGCATGTAAGGAGCCTCGACTTGCTTGACAGATCTCGAGAGAGTGCCCAAGAACACTGTCACACGTCTAGAGGGACACTGAGGTCACCCCAGCAACGCGAGGAGCTCCATGTACCCCAAATCAACTCGAGATGAGGCCCGATTCTCCTGTATTGACTCCAGAGCCATCCCCCGTTCCCCATCAAACACGACCAGTGGCCTGACGTCCTTTACGCAACTCCAGAGATTCCCCGAGAACACCGTCTCAAGTCTAGAGGAACACCAAGTTCAGCACAGCAACTCGAGGAATGCTCCTTTTCCCCCAAATCGTTTCGAGATGAGAGCTGATTCCCTGGCTTTGACGCAAGACATATGCCAACCTTCCACAAGCCCTCAAGAGGAGGCTTCTCTCAGCAATAGGTGTGAGGGAGGGACCCTGAGTTTGCTGCCTCAAGTGGAATATACACCGAGAAGCCCTGACTGAAAGGAGGCCGGATTTCCTTGCAGTGGCTTGAATACAGGCTCATCTTTCATCTCACAAGGAGAAGGGATGTCTGAATCCCTGTGGAGTCCCTAGAGAAAGCCCAAGTCCCCGCCTCATTTCGACGGAATGCCTCACATTTCTTTGACACCTCGAGAGGCACGCAGAGTTCACTGCTTCCAAAAGTGACGATGCCTGACTTCTCTTGTACATTGAGAGGAATCCCAATATTCTGTGGCTACTGGAAAGGGACCCTGGGTCTCCCGCCTCACCTCGAGAGAAGCGTCCCTTTTGCCCTGCCAAGCCTCGCAGAGATTCCTGAGGTGTCCCTCATAACTAGACTGGAGTCCCGACGTCGCTGAACAAACACGCGTTTTGAAGGGCCATCCCCGCCGTAACTCAAGAATATACCCCAGGTCCCCGCCGCAACTCGAGAAAAAACATGAGACTTCCCCCTCGAAGCGAGATGAGTCCCGATTCTCCTGCATTGCATGCAGAGCAATTCCGTGATCCCCATCAAGCATGTAAGGAGCCTCGACTTGCTTGACGGATCTCGAGAGAGTCCCCAAGAACACTGTCACACGTCTAGAGGGACACTGAGGTCACCCCAGCAAACGCGAAGGAGCTCCATGTACCCCAAAATCAACTCGAGATGAGGCCCGATTCTCCTGTATTGACTCCAGAGCCATCCCCCGTTCCCATCAAACACGACCAGTGGCCTGACGTCCTTTAGCAACTCCAGAGATTCCCCGAGAACATCGTCCCAAGTCTAGAGGAACACCAAGTTCAGCACAGCAACTCGAGGAATGCTCCTTTTCCCCCAAATCGTGTCGAGATGAGAGCTGATTCCCTGCCTTAGACGCAAGACGTATGCCAACCTTCCACAAGCCCCTCAAGAGAGGCTTCTCTCAGCAATAGGTGTGAGGAGGGACCCTGAGTTTGCTGCCTCAAGTGGAATATACACCGAGAAGCCATGACTCGAAAGGAGGCTGGATTTCCTTGCAGTGGCTTGAATACAGGCTCATCTTTCATCTCACAAAGAGAAGGATGTCTGAATGAGCTGTGGAGTCCGTAGAGAAAGCCCGAGTCCCCGCCTCATTTCGACGGAATGCCTCACATGCCTTTGACACCTCGAGAGGCACGCAGAGTTCACTGCTTCCAAAAGTGACGATGCCTGACTTCTCTTGAACATTGAGAGGAATCGCAATATTTCTGTGGCTACTGGAAAGGGACACTGGGTTTCCCACCTCACCTCGAGAAGCGTCCCTTTTGCCCTGCCAAGCCTCGCAGAGATTCCTGAGGTGTTCCTCATAACTAGACATGAGTCCCGACGTCGCTGAACAAACACCGTTTTGAGGGCCATCCCCGCCTTAACTCAGAGAATATACCCCAGGTCCCCGCCGCAACTCGAGAAAAACCATGAGACATCCCCCTCGAAGCGAGATGAGTCCCCATTCACCTGCATTGCATGCAGAGCAATTCCGTGATCCTCATAAAGCATGTAAGGAACCTCGACATGCTTGACAGATCTCGAGAGAGTGCCCAAGAACACTGTCACACGTCTAGAGGGACACTGAGGTCACCCCAGCAACGCGTTGGAGCTCCATGTACCCCAAATCAACTCGAGATGAGGCCCGATTCTCCTGTATTGACTCCAGAGCCATCCCCCATTCCCATCAAACACGAAAGTGGCCTGAAGTCCTTTACGCAACTCCAGAGATTCCCCGAGAACACCGTCTCAAGTCTAGAGGAACACCAAGTTCAGCACAGCTACTCGAGGAATGCTCTTTTTCCCTGAAATCGTCTCGAGATGAGAGCTGATTCCCTGGCTTAGACACAAGACGTATGCCAACCTTCCACAAGCCCCTCAAGAGGAGGCTTCTCGCAGCAATAGGTGTGAGGGAGGGACCCTGAGTTTGCTGCCTCAAGTGAAATATACACCGAGAAGCCATGACTCGAAAGGAAGCTGGATTTCCTTGCAGTGGCTTGAATACAGGTTCATCTTTCATCTCACAAGGAGAAGGTTTGTCTAAATTAGCTGTGGGGTCCGTAGAGAAAGCCCGAGGTCCCCGCCTCATTTCGACGGAATTCCTCACATGATTTTGACACCTCGAGAAGCACGCAGAGTTCACTGCTTCCAAAAGTGACGATGCCTGACTCTTCTTGAACATTGAGAGGAATCACAATATTACTGTGGCTACTGGAAAGGGACACTGGGTCTCCCGCCTCACCTCGAGAAGCGTCCTTTTGCCCTGCCAAGCCTCCATAGATTCCTGAGATGTCCCTTGTAACTAGACTTGAGTCCCGACGTCATTGAACAAACACATGTTTGGAGGGGCCATCCCCGCCTTAACTCGAGAATATACCCCAGGTCCCCGCCTCAACTCGAGAGAAAACCCATGAGACTTCCCCCTCGAAGCGAGATGAGGACCGATTCCTCCTGTATTGCATGCAGAACAATTCCGTGATACCCATCAAGCATGTAAGGAGCATCAACTTGCTTGACGGATCTCGAGAGAGTCCCCAAGAACACTGTCACACCTCTACAGGGACGCTGAGGTCATCCTAGCAACGTGAAAGTGCTATATGTACCCCAAATAAACTCGAGATGAGGTCCGATTCCGCTGCATTGACTCCAGAGCCATTCCCCGTTCCCCATCAAACACGACCAGTGTCCTGACTACCTTTAGGAATCTCCAGAGATTCCCCGAGAACACCGTCCCAAGTCTAGAGGAACAGCAAGTTCAGCACAGCAACTCGAGGAATGCTCCTTGTACCCCAAATCGTTTCGAGATGAGAGCTGATTTCCTGCCCATGACGCAAGACATATGCCAACCTTCCACAAGCCCCTCAAGAGGAGGCTTCTCTCAGCAATAGGTGTGAGGGAGGGGACCCTGAGTTTGTTGCCTCAAGTGGAATATACACCGAGAAGCCCTGACTTGAAAGGAGGCCGGATTTCCTTGCAGTGGCTTGAATACAGGCTCATCTTTCATCTCACAAGGAGAATGGATGTCTGAATCCCTTGTGGAGTCCCTAGAGAAAGCCCAAGAACCCCGCCTCATTTCGACGGAATGGCTCCCATTCCTTTGACACCTCGAAAGGCACGCATAGTTCACTGCTTCCAAAAGTGATGATGCCTGAATTCTCTTGTACATTGAGAGGAATCCCAATATTTCTGTGGCTACTGGAAAGGGAGCCTGGGTCTCCCGCATCACTCGAGAAGCGTCCCTTTTGCCCTGCCAAGTCTCGCAAAGATTCCTGAGGTATCCCTCATAACTAGACTGGAGTCCCGACGTCGCTGAACAAACACGCGTTTTGAAGGGCCATCCCCGCCCTAAGTCAAGAATATACCCCAGGTCCCTGCCGCAACTCGAGAAAAAACATGTGACTTCCCCCTCGAAGAGAGAGATGAGTCCCCATTCACCTGCATTGCATGCAGAGCCATTCCGTGATCCTCATAAAGCATGTAAGGAGCCTCGACTTGCTTGAGAGATCTCGAGAGAGTACTCAAGAACACTGTCACACGTCTAGAGGGACACTGAGGTCACCCCAGCAATGCGAAGGAGCTCCATGTACCCAAAATCAACTCGAGATGAGGCCCGATTCTCCTGTGTTGACACCAGAGCCATCCCCAGTACCCATCAAAAACGACCAGTGGACTGATGTTCTTTCGCAACACCAGAGATTCCCCGAGAACACCGTCTCAAGTCTAGAGGAACACCAAGTTAAGCACAGCAACTCGAGGAATGCTCATTTTCCCCCAAATCATGTCGAGATGAGAGCTGATTCCCTGGGTTAGACGCAAGACGTATGCCAACCTTCCACAAGCCCCTCAAGAGGAGGCTTTTCTCAGCAATATGTGTGAGGGAGTGACCGTGAGTGTGTCGCCTCAAGTGGAATATACACTGAGAAACCATGACTCGAAAGGAGGCTGGATTTCCATGCAGTGGCTTGAATACAGACTCATCTTTCATCTCACAAAGAGAAGGAATCTCTGAATCAGCTGTGGAGTCCGTAGAGAAAGCCCGAGTTCCCCGCCTCATTTCGACGGAAGGCCTCACATGCCTTTGACACCTCGAGAGGCACACAGAGTTCACTGCTTCCAAAAGTGACGATGCCTGACTCTTCTTGAACATTGAGAGGAATCGCAATATTACTGAGGCTACTGGAAAGGGACACTGGGTCTCCCGCCTCACCTCGAGAAGCGTCCTTTTGCCCTGCCAAGCCTCCCATAGATTCCTGAGATGTCCCTTGTAACTAGACTTGAGTCCCGACGTCATTGAACAAACACGTGTTTGGAGGGGCCATCCCCGCCGTAACTCGAAAATATACCCCAGGTCCACGCCTCAACTCGAGGAAAACCATGAGACTTCCCCCTCGAAGCGAGATGAGGACCGATTCTTCTTTATTGCATGCAGACAATTCCGTGATACCCATCAAGCATGTAAGGAGCATCAACTTTCCTGACGGATCTGGAGAGAGTCCCCAAGAACACTGTCACACCTCTACAGGACGCTGAGGTCATCGTATCAACGCGAAAGTGCTATATGTACCCAAAAATAAACTCGAGACGAGGTCCGATTCTGCTGCATTGACTGCAGAGCCATCCCCCGTTCAGCATCAAACACGACCAGTGGCCTGACTAGCTTTAGGAAACTCCAGAGATACCCCGAGAACACCGTCCCAAGACTAGAGTAAGAGCAAGTTCAGAACAGCAACTCGAGGAATGCTCTTTGTACCCCAAATCGTTTCGAGATGAGAGCTGATTTCCTGGCCTTGACGCAAGACATATGCCAACCTTCCACAAGCTCCTCAAGAGGAGGCTTCTCTCAGCAATAGGTGTGAGGGAGGGACCCTGTGTTTGCTGCCTCAAGTGGAATATATACCGAGAAGCCGTGACTTGAAGGGAGGCCGGATTTCCTTGCACTGGCTTGAATACAGGCTCATCTTTCTTCTCTCAAGGAGAAGGGATGTCTGAATCCCTTGTGGAGTCCGTAGAGAAAGCCCAAGGTCCCCGCCTCATTTCGATGGAATGCCTCCCATGCCTTTGACACCTCGAGGGGCACGCGGAGTTCACTGCTTCCAAAAGTGACGATGCCTGACTTATCTTGAACATTGAGAGGAATCCCAATATTTCTGTGGCTACTTGAAAGGGACACTGTGTCTCCCGCCTTACATCGAGAAGCGATCCTTTTGCCGTGCCAAGCCTCTCAGAGATTCCTGTGGTGTCCCTCATAACTAGACAGGAGTCCCGACGTCGCTGAAGAAACACACGTTTTGAAAGGCCATCCACGCCGTAACTCAAGAATATACCCCAGGTCCCCGCCGCAACTCGAGAAAAACCATGAGACATCCCCCTCGAAGCGAGATGAGTCCCCATTCACCTGCATTGCATGCAGAGCAATTCCGTGATCCTCATTAAGGATGTAAGGAACCTCGACATGCTTGACAGATCTCGAGAGAGTGCCCAAGAACACTGTCACACGTCTAGAGGGACACTGAGGTCACCCCAGCAACGCGTTGGAGCTCCATGTACCCCAAATCAACTCGAGATGAGGCCCGATTTCCTGTATTGACTCCAGAGCCATCCCCCATTCCCATCAAACACGAAAAGTGGCCTGAAGTCCTTTACGCAACTCCAGAGATTCCACGAGAACACCATCTCAAGTCTAGAGGAACACCAAGTTCAGCACAGCAACTCGAGGAATGCTCTTTTTCCCTGAAATCGTCTCGAGATGAGAGCTGATTCCCTGGCTTAGACACAAGACGTATGCCAACCTTCCACAAGCCCTCAAGAGGAGGCTTCTCGCAGCAATAGGTGTGAGGGAGGGACCCTGAGTTTGCTGCCTCAAGTGAAATATACACCGAGAAGCCATGACTCGAAAGGAGGCTGGATTTCCTTGCAGTGGCTTGAATACAGGTTCATCTTTCATCTCACAAGGAGAAGGTTTGTCCAAATCAGCTGTGGAGTCCGTAGAGAAAGCCCGAGGTCCCCGCCTCATTTCGACGGAATTCCTCACATGATTTTGACACCTCGAGAAGCACGCAGAGTTCACTGCTTCCAAAAGTGACGATGCCTGACTCTTCTTGAACATTGAGAGGAATCGCAATATTACTGAGGCTACTGGAAAGGGACACTGGGTCTACCGCCTCACCTCGAGAAGCGTCCTTTTGCCCTGCCAAGCCTCCCATAGATTCCTGAGATGTCCCTTGTAACTAGACTTGAGGCCCGACGTCATTGAACAAACACGTGTTTGGAGGGGCCATCCCCGCCGTAACTCGAAAATATACCCCAGGTCCACGCCTCAACTCGAGAAAAACCATGAGACTTCCCCCTCGAAGCAAGATGAGGACCGATTCTCCTGTATTGCATGCAGAACAATTCCGTGATACCCATCAAGCATGTAAGGAGCATCAACTTTCCTGACGGATCTGGAGAGAGTCCCCAAGAACACTGTCACACCTCTACAGGGACGCTGAGGTCATCCTAGCAACGCGAAAGTGCTATATGTACCCCAAATAAACTCGAGACGAGGTCCGATTCCGCTGCATTGATTCCAGAGCCATTCCCCGTTCCCCATCAAACACGACCAGTGTCCTGACTACCTTTAGGAATCTCCAGAGATTCCCCGAGAACACCGTCCCAAGTCTAGAGGAACAGCAAGTTCAGCACAGCAACTCGAGGAATACTCCTTGTACCCCAAATCGTTTCGAGGTGAGAGCTGATTTCCTGCCCTTGACGCAAGACATATGCCAACCTTCCACAAGTCCCTCAAAAGGAGGCTTCTCTCAGCAATAGGTGTGAGGAGGGACCCAGAGTTTGTTGCCTCAAGTGGAATATACACCGAGAAGCCCTAACTTGAAAGGAGGCCGGATTTCCTTGCAGTGGCTTGAATACAGGCTCATCTTTCATCTCACAAGGAGAATGGATGTCTGAATCCCTTGTGGAGTCCCTAGAGAAAGCCCAAGCACCCCGCCTCATTTCGACGGAATGGCTCCCATTTCTTTGACACCTCGAAAGGCACGCATAGTTCACTGCTTCCAAAAGTGACGATGCCTGAATTCTCTTGTACATTGAGAGGAATCCCAATATTCCTGTGGCTACTGGAAAGGGAGCCTGGGTCTCCCGCATCACCTCGAGAAGCGTCCCTTTTGCCCTGCCAAGTCTCGCAAAGATTCCTGAGGTATCCCTCATAACTAGACTGGAGTCCCGACGTCGCTGAACAAACACGCGTTTTGAAGGGCCATCTCCGCCCTAAGTCAAGAATATACCCCAGGTCCCTGCCGCAACTCGAGAAAAAACATGTGACTTCCCCCTCGAAGCGAAATGAGTCCCCATTCACCTGCATTGCATGCAGAGCAATTCCGTGATCCTCATAAAGCATGTAAGGAGCCTCGACTTGACTTGCTTGACAGATCTCGAGAGAGTACTCAAGAACACTGTCACACGTCTAGAGGGACACTGAGGTCACCCCAGCAATGCGAAGGAGCTCCATGTACCCAAAATCAACTCGAGATGAGGCCCGATTCTCCTGTATTGACTCCAGAGCCATCCCCATTTCCCATCAAAAACGACCAGTGGACTGACGTCCATTACGCAACACCAGAGATTCCCCGAGAACATCATCTCAAGTCTAGAGGAACACCAAGTTAAGCACAGCAACTCGGGGAATGCTCATTTTCCCCCAAATCATGTCGAGATGAGAGCTGATTCCCTGGGTTAGACGCAAGACGTATGCCAACCTTCCACAAGCCCCTCAAGAGGAGGCTTTTCTCAGCAATACCTGTGAGGAAGTGACCGTGAGTGTGTCGCCTCAAGTGGAATATACACTGAGAAACCATGACTCGAAAGGAGGCTGGATTTCCATGCAGTGGCTTGAATACAGACTCATCTTTCATCTCACAAAGAGAAGGAATGTCTGAATGAGCTGTGGAGTCCGTAGAGAAAGCCCGAGTTGCCCGCCTCATTTCGACGGAATGCCTCACATGCCTTTGACACCTCGAGAGGCACACAGAGTTCACTGCTTCCAAAAGTGACGATGCCTGACTCTTCTTGAACATTGAGAGTAATCGCAATATTAATGTGGCTACTGGAAAGGGACACGGGGTTTCCCACCTCACCTCGAGAAGCGTCCCTTTTGCCCTGCCAAGCCTTCCAGAGATTCCTGAGGTGTTCCTCGTAACTAGACATGAGTCCCGACGTCACTGAACAAACACCTGTTTTGAGGGCCATCCCCGCCTTAACTAGAGAATATACGCCAAGTTCCCACCTCAACTCGAGGAAAACCATGAGACTTCCCCCTCGAAGCGAGATGAGGACCGATTCTCCTGTACTGCATGCAGAACAATTCCGTGATACCCATCAAGCATGTAAGGAGCATCGACTTGCTTGACGGATCTCGAGAGAGTCCCCAAGCACACTGCGACACGTCTACAGGGACGCTGAGGTCACCCCAGCAAGGCGAAAGAGCTATATGTACCCCAAATAAACTCGAGATGAGGTCCGATTCCGCTGCATTGACTGCAGAGCCATCCCCCGTTCCGCATCAAACACGACCAGTGGCCTGACTACCTTTAGGAATCTCCAGAGATTCCCCGAGAACACCGTCCCAAGTCTAGAGGAACAGCAAGTTCAGCACAGCAACTCGAGGAATACTCCTTGTACCCCAAATCGTTTCGAGGTGAGAGCTGATTTCCTGCCCTTGACGCAAGACATATGCCAACCTTCCACAAGCCCCTCAAAAGGAGGCTTCTCTCAGCAATAGGTATGAGGGAGGGACCCTGAGTTTGCTGCCTCAAGTGGAATATATACCGAGAAGCCCTAACTTGAAAGGAGGCCGGATTTCCATGCAGTGGCTTGAATACAGGCTCATCGTTCATCTCACAAGGCGAAGGGATGTCTGAATCCGTTGTGGAGTACCTAGAGAAAGCCCAAGGTCCCTGCCTCATTTCGACGGAATGCCCCCCATGACTTTGACACCTCGAGAGGCACGCGGAGTTCACTGCTTCCAAAAGTGACGATGCCTGACTTCTCTTGAACATTGAGAGGAATCCCAATATTTCTGTGGCTACTGGAAAGGGACCCTGGGTCTCCCGCCTCACCTCGAGAAGCATCCATTTTGCCCTGCCAAGTCTCGCAAAGATTCCTGAGGTGTCCCTCATAACTAGACAGGAGTCCCGACGTCGCTGAACAAACAGGCGTTTTGAAGGGCCATCCCCGCCGAAACTCGAGAATATACCCCAGGTCCCCGCCGCAACTCGAGAAAAACCATGAGACTTTCCCCTCGAAGCGAGATGAGGCCTGATTCTCCTGCATTGCAAGCAGAGCACTTCCGTGATCCCCATCAAGCATGTTTGGAGCCTTGACTTGCTTGACGGATCTCGAGAGAGACCCCAGGAACAGTGTCACACGTCTAGAGGGACCCTGAGGTCACCCCAGCAACGAGAAGGTGTTCCATGCACCCCAAATCAACTGGAGATGATGCCCGATTCTCCTGTACTGACTCCAGAACCATCCCCCATTCCCTATCAAACAAGATCTGTGGCTACACTTACTTTATGCAACTCCAGAAATTCCCCGAGAACAATGTGCCAAGCCTAGACGAACACCAAGTTCTTCAGAACAACTCGAGGAATGTTCCGTGGACCCAAATTTCCTGGAGATGAGAGCTGATTCCCTGGCCTAGACGCAAGACGTATACCAACCATCCACAAGCCCCTTAAGAGCAGGCTTCTCTCAGCAATAGATGGGAGGGCGGGACCCTAAATTTGATGCCTCAAGTGGAATATACACCAAGAAGCCCTGACTCGAAAGGAGGCCGAATTTCCTTGCAGTGGCTTGAATACAGGTTCATCTTACATCTCACAAGGAGCAGGGATGTCTGAATCAGCAGTGAAGTCCGAGAGAAAGCCTGATGTCCCCGCGTCATTTCGACGGAATGCCTCACATGATTTTGACACCTCGAGAGGCACGCGGAGTTCACTGCTTCCAAAAGTGACGATTCCTGACTCTTCTTGAACATTGAGAGGAATCGTAATATTACTATGGCTACTGGAAAGGGACCCTGGATTTCCCGCCTCACCTCGAGAAGCATCCCTTTTGCCCTGCCAAGCCTTCCAGAGATTCCTGAGGTGTTTCTCGCAACTAGACATGAGTCCCGACGTCACTGAGAAACACGTGTTTTGAGGGGCCATCCCCGCCTTAACTCGAGAATATACCCCAGGTCCCCGCCTCAACTCGAGAAAAACCATGAGACTTTCCCCTCGAAGCGAGATGAGGACCGATTCTCTTGTATTGCATGCAGAACAATTCCGTGATACCCATCAAGCAAGTAAGGAGCATCCACTTGCTTGACGGATATCGAGAGAGTTCCCAAGCACACTGTCACATGTCTACAGGGACCCTGAGGTCACCCGAGCAACGCGAAAGAGCTCCATGTACCCCAAATAAACTCGAGATGAGGACCGATTCCGATGCATTGATCCAGAGCCATCCCCCGTTCCACATCACACAAGACCAGTGGCCTGACTACCTTTAGGAAACTCCAAGGATTCCCCGAGAACACAGTCTCAAGTCTAGAGGAACAGAAAGTCCAGCACAGCAATTCTAGGAATGCTCCTTGTACCCCAAATCGCCTCAAGATGAGAGCTGATTCCCTGGCCTTGACGCAAGACGCATGCCAACCTTCCACAAGCCCCTCAAGAGGAGGCATTTCTCAGCAATAGGTGTGAGGGAGGGACCCTGAGTTTGCTGCCTCAAGTGGAATATACACCGAGAAGCCCTAACTCGAAAGGAGGCCGGATTTCCTGGCAGTGACTTGAATACAGGCTCATGTTTCATCTCACTAGGAGAAGTGATGTCTGAATCCCTTGTGGAGTCCCTAGAGAAAGCCCAAAGTCCCCGCCTCATTTCGATAGAATGCCTCACATGCCTTTGACATCTCGAGAGGCACGCGGAGTTCACTGCTTCCAAAAGTGACGATGCCTGACTCTTCTTGAACATTGAGAGGAATTGCAATATTACTATGGCTACTGGAAAGGGACCCTGGATTTCCCGCCTCACCTCGAGAAGCATCCCTTTTGCCCTGCCAAGCCTTCCAGAGATTCCTGAGGTGTTCCTCGCAACTAGACATGAGTCCCGACGTCATTGAAAAACACGTGTTTTGAGGGGCCATCCCCGCCTTAACTCGAGAATATACCCCAGGTCCCCGCCCCAACTCGAGAAAAACCGTGAGACTTTCCCCTCGAAGCGAGATGAGGCCTGATTCTCCTGCATTGCATGCAGAGCAATTCCGTGATCCCCATCAAGTATGTATGGAGCCTCCACTTACTTGACGGATCTCGAGAGAGACCCCTGAAGCACTATCACACGTATAGAGGTACCCTGAGGTTACCCCAGCAACGTGAAGAAGCTTCATGCACCCCAAATCAACTCGAGATGAGCCTGATTTTCCTTTATTGACTCCAGACCCATCCCTCGTTCCCCATCAAACAGGACCTCTGGCTAGACTTCCTTTAGGAAACTCCAGAAGTTCCCCGAGAACAATGTGCCAAGCCTAGTGGAATACCAAATTCAGAAGAACAACTCGAGGAATGCTCCATGAACCCAAATTGCCTGGAGATGAGAGCTGATTCCATGGCCTAGAAGCAAGACGTATGCCAACCATCCACAAACCCCTCAAGAGGAGGCTTCTCTAAGCAATAGGTGTGAGGGAGAGACCCTGAGTTTGCTGCCTCAAGTAGAATATACTCCGAGCATCCCTGACTCGATAGGAGGCCGGATTTCCTTGCAGTGGCTTGAATACAGGCTCATCTTTCATCTCACAAGGAGAAGGGATGTCTGAATCAGCTGTGGAGTCCCGAGAGAAAGCGCGAGGTCCCCGCCTCATTTCGACGGAATGCCTCACATGCCTTTGAACCCTCGGGAGGCACGCAGAGTTCACTGCTTGCAATAGTGACGATGCCTGACTTCTCTTGAACATTGGGAGGAATCCCAATATTTCTGTGGCTACTGGAAAGGGAACCTCTGTCTCCCACCTCACCTCGAGAAGCGTCCCTTTTGCCCTGCCAAGTCTCGCAAAGATTCCTGAGGTGTCCCTCATAACTAGACAGGAGTCCCGACGTCGCTGAACAAACACGCGTTTTGAAGTGCCATCACCGCCTTAACTCATCAATATACACCAGGTCTCCACCGCAACTCGAGAAAAACCATGAGACTTCCCCCTCGAAGCGAGATGAGTCCCCATTCACCTGCATTGCATGCAGAGCAATTCCGTGATCCTCATAAAGCATGTAAGGAGCCTCGGCTTGCTTGACAGATCTCGAGAGAGTGCCCAGGATCACTGTCACACGTCTAGAGGGACACTGAGGTCACCCCAGCAACGCGAGGAGATCCATGTACCCCAAATCAACTCGAGATGAGGCCCGATTCTCCTGTATTTTCTCCAGAGACATCCCCCGTTCCCATCGAACACGACCAGTGGCCTGACGTCCTTTACGCAACTTCAGAGATTCCCCGAGAAACCGTCTTAAGTCTAATGGAACACCAAGTTCAGCACAGCAACTCGAGGAATGCTCCTTTTCCTGGAAATCGTCTCGAGATGAGAGCTGGTTCCCTGGCTTTGAGGCAAGACATATGCCAAGCTTCCACAAGCCACTCAAGAGAAGGCTTCTCTCAGCAATAGGTGTGAGGGAGGGACCCTGAGTTTGCTGCCTCAAGTGGAATATACACCGAGAAGCCCTGACTCAAAATGAGGCCAGATTTTCTTGCAGTGGCTAGAATATAGGCTCATTTTTCATCTCACAAGGAGAAGGGATTTCTGAATCCCTTGTAGAGTCCCTAGAGAAAGCCCAAGGTCCCCGCCTCATTTCGACAGAATGCCTCAAATGCCTTTGACACATCGAGAGGCACGCGGAGTTCACTGCTTCCAAACGCGACGATGCCTGACTTCTCTTGTACATTGAGAAGAATCCCAATATTTCTGTGGCTACTGGAAAGGGACCCTGCGTCTCCCTCCTCTCCTCGAGAAGAACCCTTTTGCCTGGCAAGCCTCGCAGAGATTCCTGAGGTGTCTCTCATAACTAGACAGGAGTCCCGACGTCGCTGAACAAACACGCGTTTTGAAGGGCCATCCCCGCCGAAACTCGAGAATATAACCCAGGTCCCCGCTGCAACTCGGTAAAAACAATGAGATTTTCCCCTCGAAGCGAGATGAGGCCCGATTCTCCTGCATTGCAAGCAGAGCAATTCCGTGATCCCCATCAAGCATGTTTGGACCCTTGACTTGCTTGACGGATCTCGAGAGAGACCCCAGGAAGAGTGTCACAAGTCTAGAGGGACACGGAGGTCACCCCAACAACGTGAAGGTGTTGCATGCACCCCAAATCAAGTGGAGATGATGCCCGATTCTCCAATATTGAATAAAGAGCCATACCCCGTTCCCCATCAAACAGGACCTGTGGCTAGACTTCCTTTAGGCACCTCCAATGTTCCCCGAGAACAATGTGCCAAGCCTAGGCGAATACCAAGTTCAGCAGAACAACTCGAGGAATGTTCCGTGGACCCAAATTGCCTGGAGATGAGAGCTGATTCCCTGGCCTAGACGCAAGACGTATGCCAACCATCCACAAGCCCCTCAAGAGCAGGCTTCTCTCAGCAATAGGTGTGAGGGCGGGACCCTGAATTTGCTGCCTCAAGTGGAATATACACCGAGAAGCCATGACTCGAAAGGAGGCTGGATTGCCTTGCAGTGACTTGAATACAGGTTCATCTTTCATCTCACAATGAGAAGGTTTGTCTAAATCAGCTGTGGAGTCCGTAGAGAAAGCCCGAGGTCCCCGCCTCATTTCAACGGAATTCCTCACATGATTTTGACACCTCGAGAAGCACGCAGAGTTCACTGCTTCCAAAAGTGACGATGCCTGACTCTTTTGAACATTGAGAGGAATCGCAATATTACTGTGGCTACTGGTAAGGGACCCTGGATTTCCCGCCTCACCTCGAGAAGCATCCCTTTTGCCCTGCCAAGCCTTCCAGAGATTCCTGAGGTGTTCCTCGCAACTAGACATGAGTCCCGACGTCACTGAAAAACACGTGTTTTGAGAGGCCATCCCCGCCTTAACTCGAGAATATACCCCAGGTCCACGCCTCAACTCGAGAAAAACCATGAGACTTCCCCCTCGAAGCAAGATGAGGACCGATTCTCCTGTATTGCATGCAGAACAATTCCGTGATACCCATCAAGCATGTAAGGAGCATCAACTTTCCTGACGGATCTGGAGAGAGTCCCCAAGAACACTGTCACACCTCTACAGGGACGCTGAGGTCATCCTAGCAACGCGAAAGTGCTATATGTACCCCAAATAAACTCGAGACGAGGTCCGATTCTGCTGCATTGATTCCAGAGCCATTCCCCGTTCCCCATCAAACACGACCAGTGTCCTGACTACCTTTAGGAATCTCCAGAGATTCCCCGAGAACACCGTCCCAAGTCTAGAGGAACAGCAAGTTCAGCACAGCAACTCGAGGAATACTCCTTGTACCCCAAATCGTTTCGAGGTGAGAGCTGATTTCCTGCCCTTGACGCAAGACATATGCCAACCTTCCACAAGTCCCTCAAAAGGAGGCTTCTCTCAGCAATAGGTGTGAGGAGGGACCCAGAGTTTGTTGCCTCAAGTGGAATATACACCGAGAAGCCCTAACTTGAAAGGAGGCCGGATTTCCTTGCAGTGGCTTGAATACAGGCTCATCTTTCATCTCACAAGGAGAATGGATGTCTGAATCCCTTGTGGAGTCCCTAGAGAAAGCCCAAGCACCCCGCCTCATTTCGACGGAATGGCTCCCATTTCTTTGACACCTCGAAAGGCACGCATAGTTCACTGCTTCCAAAAGTGACGATGCCTGAATTCTCTTGTACATTGAGAGGAATCCCAATATTCCTGTGGCTACTGGAAAGGGAGCCTGGGTCTCCCGCATCACCTCGAGAAGCGTCCCTTTTGCCCTGCCAAGTCTCGCAAAGATTCCTGAGGTATCCCTCATAACTAGACTGGAGTCCCGACGTCGCTGAACAAACACGCGTTTTGAAGGGCCATCTCCGCCCTAAGTCAAGAATATACCCCAGGTCCCTGCCGCAACTCGAGAAAAAACATGTGACTTCCCCCTCGAAGCGAAATGAGTCCCCATTCACCTGCATTGCATGCAGAGCAATTCCGTGATCCTCATAAAGCATGTAAGGAGCCTCGACTTGCTTGACAGATCTCGAGAGAGTACTCAAGAACACTGTCACACGTCTAGAGGGACACTGAGGTCACCCCAGCAATGCGAAGGAGCTCCATGTACCCAAAATCAACTCGAGATGAGGCCCGATTCTCCTGTATTGACTCCAGAGCCATCCCCATTTCCCATCAAAAACGACCAGTGGACTGACGTCCATTACGCAACACCAGAGATTCCCCGAGAACATCATCTCAAGTCTAGAGGAACACCAAGTTAAGCACAGCAACTCGGGGAATGCTCATTTTCCCCCAAATCATGTCGAGATGAGAGCTGATTCCCTGGGTTAGACGCAAGACGTATGCCAACCTTCCACAAGCCCCTCAAGAGGAGGCTTTTCTCAGCAATACCTGTGAGGAAGTGACCGTGAGTGTGTCGCCTCAAGTGGAATATACACTGAGAAACCATGACTCGAAAGGAGGCTGGATTTCCATGCAGTGGCTTGAATACAGACTCATCTTTCATCTCACAAAGAGAAGGAATGTCTGAATGAGCTGTGGAGTCCGTAGAGAAAGCCCGAGTTGCCCGCCTCATTTCGACGGAATGCCTCACATGCCTTTGACACCTCGAGAGGCACACAGAGTTCACTGCTTCCAAAAGTGACGATGCCTGACTCTTCTTGAACATTGAGAGTAATCGCAATATTAATGTGGCTACTGGAAAGGGACACGGGGTTTCCCACCTCACCTCGAGAAGCGTCCCTTTTGCCCTGCCAAGCCTTCCAGAGATTCCTGAGGTGTTCCTCGTAACTAGACATGAGTCCCGACGTCACTGAACAAACACCTGTTTTGAGGGCCATCCCCGCCTTAACTAGAGAATATACCCCAGGTCCCCGCCGCAACTCGAGAAAAACCATGAGACATCCCCCTCGAAGTGAGATGAGTCCCCATTCACCTGCATTGCATGCAGAGCAATTCGGTGATCCTCATAAAGCATGTAAGGAACCTCGACATGCTTGACAGATATCGAGAGAGTGCCCAAGAACACTGTCACACGTCTAGAGGGACACTGAGGTCACCCCAGCAACGCGTTGGAGCTCCATGTACCCCAAATCAACTCGAGATGAGGCCCGATTCTCCTGTATTGACTCCAGAGCCATCCCCCATTCCCATCAAACACGAAAAGAGGCCTGAAGTCCTTTACGCAACTCCAGAGATTCCCCGAGAACACCGTCTCAAGTCTAGAGGAACACCAAGATCAGCACAGCTACTCGAGGAACGCTCTTTTTCCCTGAAATCGTCTCGAGATGAGAGCTGATTCCCTGGCTTAGACACAAGACGTATGCCAACCTTCCACAAGCCCCTCAAGAGGAGGATTCTCGCAGCAATAGGTGTGAGGGAGGGACCCTGAGTTTGCTGCCTCAAGTGAAATATACACCGAGAAGCCATGACTCGAAAGGAAGCTGGATTTCCTTGCAGTCGCTTGAATACAGGTTCATCTTTCATCTCACAAGGAGAAGGTTTGTCTAAATTAGCTGTGGGGTCCGTAGAGAAAGCCCGAGGTCCGCGCCTCATTTCGACGGAATTCCTCACATGATTTTGACACATCGAGAAGCACGCAGAGTTCACTGCTTCCAAAAGTGACGATGCCTGACTCTTCTTGAACATTGAGAGGAATCACAATATTACTGAGGCTACTGGAAAGGGACACTGGGTCTCCCGCCTCACCTCGAGAAGCGTCCTTTTGCCCTGCCAAGCCTCCCATAGATTCCTGAGATGTCCCTTGTAACTAGACTTGAGTCCCGACGTCATTGAACAAACACATGTTTGGAGGGGCCATCCCCGCCGTAACTCGAGAATATACCCCAGGTCCACGCCTCAACTCGAGGAAACCCAGGAGACTTCCCCCTCGAAGCGAGATGAGGACCGATTCTCCTGTATTGCATGCAGAACAATTGCGTGATACCCATCAAGCATGTAAGGAGCATCAACTTTCCTGACGGATCTGGAGAGAGTCCCCAAGAACACTGTCACACCTCTACAGGGACGCTGAGGTCATCCTAGCAACGTGAAAGTGCTATATGTACCCCAAATAAACTCGAGACAAGGTCCGATTCCGCTGCATTGACTCCAGAGCTATTCCCCGTTCCCCATCAAACACGACCAGTGTCCTGACTACCTTTAGGAATCTCCAGAGATTCCCCGAGAACACCGTCCCAAGTCTAGAGGAACAGCAAGTTTAGCACAGCAACTCGAGGAATGCTCCTTGTACCCCAAATCGTTTCGAGATGAGAGCTGATTTCCTGCCCATGACGCAAGACATATTCCAACCTTTCACAAGACCCTCAACAGGAGGCTTCTCTCAGCAATAGGTGTGAGGGAGGGACCCTGAGTTTGTTGCCTCAAGTGGAATATACACCGAGAAGCCCTGACTTGAAAGGAGGCCGGATTTCCTTGCAGTGGCTTGAATACAGGCTCATCTTTCATCTCACAAGGAGAATGGATGTCTGAATCCCTTGTGGAGTCCCTAGAGAAAGCCCAAGAACCCCGCCTCATTTCGACGGAATGGCTCCCATTCCTTTGACACCTCGAAAGGCACGCATAGATCACTGCTTCCAAAAGTGATGATGCCTGAATTCTCTTGTACATTGAGAGGAATCCCAATATTTCTGTGGCTACTGGAAAGGGAGCCTGGGTCTCCCGCATCACTTCGAGAAGCGTCCCTTTTGCCCTGCCAAGTCTCGCAAAGATTCCTGAGGTATCCCTCATAACTAGACTGGAGTCCCGACGTCGCTGAACAAACACGCGTTTTGAAGGGCCATCTCCGCCCTAAGTCAAGAATATACCCCAGGTCCCTGCCGCAACTCGAGAAAAAACATGTGACTTCCCCCTCGAAGCGAGATGAGTCCCCATTCACCTGCATTGCATGCAGAGCCATTCCGTGATCCTCATAAAGCATGTAAGGAGCCTCGACTTGCTTGAGAGATCTCGAGAGAGTACTCAAGAACACTGTCACACGTCTAGAGGGACACTGAGGTCATCCCAGCAATGCGAAGGAGCTCCATGTACCCAAAATAAACTCGAGATGAGGCCCGATTCTCCTGTGTTGACACCAGAGCCATCCCCAGTACCCATCAAAAACGACCAGTGGACTGATGTTCTTTCGCAACACCAGAGATTCCCCGAGAACACCGTCTCAAGTCTAGAGGAACACCAAGTTAAGCACAGCAACTCGAGGAATGCTCATTTTCCCCCAAATCATGTCGAGATGAGAGCTGATTCCCTGGGTTAGACGCAAGACGTATGCCAACCTTCCACAAGCCCCTCAAGAGGAGGCTTTTCTCAGCAATATGTGTGAGGGAGTGACCGTGAGTGTGTCGCCTCAAGTGGAATATACACTGAGAAACCATGACTCGAAAGGAGGCTGGATTTCCATGCAGTGGCTTGAATACAGACTCATCTTTCATCTCACAAAGAGAAGGAATCTCTGAATGAGCTGTGGAGTCCGTAGAGAAAGCCCGAGTTCCCCGCCTCATTTCGACGGAAGGCCTCACATGCCTTTGACACCTCGAGAGGCACACAGAGTTCACTGCTTCCAAAAGTGACGATGCCTGACTCTTCTTGAACATTGAGAGGAATCGCAATATTACTGAGGCTACTGGAAAGGGACACTGGGTCTACCGCCTCACCTCGAGAAGCGTCCTTTTGCCCTGCCAAGCCTCCCATAGATTCCTGAGATGTCCCTTGTAACTAGACTTGAGTCCCGACGTCATTGAACAAACACGTGTTTGGAGGGGCCATCCCCGCCGTAACTCGAAAATATACCCCAGGTCCACGCCTCAACTCGAGGAAAACCATGAGACTTCCCCCTTGAAGCGAGATGAGGACCGATTCTTCTTTATTGCATGCAGAACAATTCCGTGATACCCATCAAGAATGTAAGGAGCATCAACTTTCCTGACGGATCTGGAGAGAGTCCCCAAGAACACTGTCACACCTCTACAGGAACGCTGAGGTCATCGTATCAACGCGAAAGTGCTATATGTACCCAAAATAAACTCGAGACGAGGTCCGATTCTGCTGCATTGACTGCAGAGCCATCCCCCGTTCAGCATCAAACACGACCAGTGGCCTGACTAGCTTTAGGAAACTCCAGAGATACCCCGAGAACACCGTCCCAAGACTAGAGTAAGAGCAAGTTCAGAACAGCAACTCGAGGAATGCTCTTTGTACCCCAAATCGTTTCGAGATGAGAGCTGATTTCCTGGCCTTGACGCAAGACATATGCCAACCTTCCACAAGCTCCTCAAGAGGAGGCTTCTCTCAGCAATAGGTGTGAGGGAGGGACCCTGTGTTTGCTGCCTCAAGTGGAATATATACCGAGAAGCCGTGACTTGAAGGGAGGCCGGATTTCCTTGCACTGGCTTGAATACAGGCTCATCTTTCTTCTCTCAAGGAGAAGGGATGTCTGAATCCCTTGTGGAGTCCGTAGAGAAAGCCCAAGGTCCCCGCCTCATTTCGATGGAATGCCTCCCATGCCTTTGACACCTCGAGGGGCACGCGGAGTTCACTGCTTCCAAAAGTGACGATGCCTGACTTATCTTGAACATTGAGAGGAATCCCAATATTTCTGTGGCTACTTGAAAGGGACACTGTGTCTCCCGCCTCACATCGCTAAGCGATCCTTTTGCCGTGCCAAGCCTCTCAGAGATTCCTGTGGTGTCCCTCATAACTAGACAGGAGTCCCGACGTCGCTGAAGAAACACACGTTTTGAAAGGCCATCCCGCCGTAACTCAAGAATATACCCCAGGTCCCCGCCGCAACTCGAGAAAAACCATGAGACATCCCCCTCGAAGCGAGATGAGTCCCCATTCACCTGCATTGCATGCAGAGCAATTCCGTGATCCTCATTAAGGATGTAAGGAACCTCGACATGCTTGACAGATCTCGAGAGAGTGCCCAAGAACACTGTCACACGTCTAGAGGGACACTGAGGTCACCCCAGCAACGCGTTGGAGCTCCATGTACCCCAAATCAACTCGAGATGAGGCCCGATTTCCTGTATTGACTCCAGAGCCATCCCCCATTCCCATCAAACACGAAAAGTGGCCTGAAGTCCTTTACGCAACTCCAGAGATTCCACGAGAACACCATCTCAAGTCTAGAGGAACACCAAGTTCAGCACAGCAACTCGAGGAATGCTCTTTTTCCCTGAAAATCGTCTCGAGATGAGAGCTGATTCCCTGGCTTAGACACAAGACGTATGCCAACCTTCCACAAGCCCTCAAGAGGAGGCTTCTCGCAGCAATAGGTGTGAGGGAGGGACCCTGAGTTTGCTGCCTCAAGTGAAATATACACCGAGAAGCCATGACTCGAAAGGAGGCTGGATTTCCTTGCAGTGGCTTGAATACAGGTTCATCTTTCATCTCACAAGGAGAAGGTTTGTCCAAATCAGCTGTGGAGTCCGTAGAGAAAGCCCGAGGTCCCCGCCTCATTTCGACGGAATCCTCACATGATTTTGACACCTCGAGAAGCACGCAGAGTTCACTGCTTCCAAAAGTGACGATGCCTGACTCTTCTTGAACATTGAGAGGAATCGCAATATTACTGAGGCTACTGGAAAGGGACACTGGGTCTCCCCGCCTCACCTCGAGAAGCGTCCTTTTGCCCTGCCAAGCCTCCATAGATTCCTGAGATGTCCCTTGTAACTAGACTTGAGGCCCGACGTCATTGAACAAACACGTTTTGGAGGGGCCATCCCCGCCGTAACTCGAAAATATACCCCAGG
>JAJLRB010001081.1:0-38870 GCA_020976825.1 Odocoileus hemionus
GACTTGCTTGACGGATCTCGAGAGAGTCCCAAGAACACTGTCACACGTCTAGAGGGACACTGAGGTCACACCAGCAATGCGAAAGAGCTCCATGTACACCAAAATAAACTCGAGATGAGGCCCGATTCTCTGTATTGACTCCAGAGCATCCCCCGTTCCCATCAAACACGACCAGTGGCCTGACTACCTTTAGGCAACTCCAGAGATTCCCCGAGAACACCGTCCCAAGTCTAGAGGAACACCAAGTTCAGCACAGCAACTCGAGGTATGCTTCTTGCACCCCAAATTCTCGAGATGAGAGCTGATTCCCTGGCCTAGACGCAAGACATATGCCAACCTTCCACAAACCGCTCAAGAGGAGGCTTCTCTCAGCAATAGGTGTGAGGGAGGGACCCTGAGTTTGCTGCCTCAAGTGGAATATACACCGAGAAGCCCTGACTCGAAAGGAGGCCGGATTTCCTTGCAGTGGCTTGAATACAGGGTCATCTTTCATCTCACAAGGAGAAGGGATGTTTGAATCCCCTGTGGAGTCCCTAGAGAAAGCCCAAGGTCCCCGCCTCATTTCGACAGAATGCCTCACATGCCTTTGACACCTCGAGAGACACGCGGAGTTCACTGCTTCCAAAAGTGACGATGCCTGACTTCTCTTGTACATTGAGAGGAATCCCAATATTTCTGTGGCTACTGGAAAGGGACCCTGGGTCTCCCGCCTCACCTCGAGGAACGTCCCTTTTGCCTGCCAAGCCTCGCAGAGATTCCTGAGGTGTCCCTCATAACTAGACAGGAGTCCCGACGTCGCTGAAAAACACGCGTTTTGAAGGGCCATCCCCGCCGTAACTCAAGAATATACCCCAGGTCCCCGCCGCAACTCGAGAAAAACCATGAGACTTTCCCCTCGAAGCGAGATGAGGACCGATTCTCCTGCATTGCATGCAGAGCAATTCCGTGATCCCCATCAAGCATGTATGGAGCCTCGACTTGCTTGACGGATCTCGAGAGAGACCCCCAGAACACTGTCACACGTCTAGAGGGACCCTGAGGTCACCCCAGCAAACTTAAGGAGCTCCATGCACCCGAAATCAACTCGAGATGAGGCCGATTCTCCTGTGATTGACTCCAGAGCCATCCCCCGTTCCCCATCAAACAGGACCTCTGGCTAGACTTCCTTTAGGCAACTCCAGAATTTCCCCGAGAAAATGTGCCAAGCCTAGAGGAATACCAAGTTCAGCACAGAACAACTCGAGGAATGCTCCTGGACCCAAATTGTCTGGAGATGAGAGCTGATTCCCTGGCCTAGACGCAAGACGTATGCCAACCCTCCACAAGCCCCTCAAGAGGAGGCTTCTCTCAGCAATAGGTGTGAGGGAGGGACCCTGAGTTTGCTGCCTCAGTGGAATATACACCGTGAAGCCCTGACTAGAAAGGAGGCCGGATTTCCTTGCAGTGGCTTGAATACAGGCTCATCTTTCATCTCACAAAGAGACGGGATGTCTGAATCAGCTGTGGAGTCCCGAGAGAAAGCCCGAGGTCCCCCCATCATTTCGACGGAATGCCTCACATGCATTTGACACCTTGAGAGGCATGCAGAGTTCACTGCTTCCAAAAGTGACGATACCTGACTTCTCTTGAACATTGAGAGGAATCCCAATATTTCTGTGGCTACTGGAAAGGGACCCTGGGTCTCCCGCCTCACCTCGAGAAGCGTCCTTTTGCCCTGCCAAGTCTCGCAAAGATTCCTGAGGTGTCCCTCATAACTAGAAGGGAGTCCCGACGTCGCTGAAAAAACACGCGTTTTGAAGGGCCATCCCCGCCGTAACTCAAGAATATACCCCAGGTCCCCGCTGCAACTCGAGAAAAACCATGAGACTTCCCCCTCGAAGCGAGATGAGCCCCATTCACCTGCATTGCATGCAGAGCAATTCCGTGATCCCATAAAGCATGTAAGGAGCCTCGACTTGCTTGACGGATCTCGAGAGAGTGCCCAAGAACACTGTCACACGTCTAGAGGGACCCTGAGGTCACCCCAGCAACGCGAAAGAGCTCCATGTACACCAAATCAACTCGAGATGAGGCCCGATTCTCCTGTATTGACTCCAGAGCCATCCCCCGTCCCATCAAACACGACCAATGGCCTGACGTCCTTTACGCAACTCCAGAGATTCCCCGAGAACACCGTCTGAAGAATAGAGGAACACCAAGTTCAGCACAGCAACTCGAGGAATGCTCCTTTTCCCCGAAATCGTCTCGAGATGAGAGCTGATTCCCTGGCTTAGACGCAAGACTTATGCCAACGTTCCACAAGCCCTTAAAGAGGAGGCTTCTCTCAGCAATAGTGTGAGGGAGGGACCCTGAGTTTGCTGCCTCAAGTGGAATATACACCGAGAAGCCCTGACTCGAAAGGAGGCTGGATTTCCTTGCAGTGGCTTGAATACAGGCTCATCTTTCATCTCACAAGGAGAAGGGATGTCTGAATCAGCTGTGGAGTCCGTAGAGAAAGCCCGAGGTCCCCGCCTCATTTCGACAGAATGCCTCACATGATTTTGACACCTCGAGAGGCACGCGGAGTTCACTGCTTCCAAAAGTGACGATGCCTGACTCTTCTTGAACATTGAGAGGAATCGCAATATTACTGTGGCTACTGGAAAGGGACCCTGGTCTCCCGCCTCACCTCGAGAAGCATCCCTTTTGCCCTGCCAAGCCTCGGAGAGATTCCTGAGGTGTCCCTCATAACTAGACAAGAGTCCCGACGTCACTGAACAAACACGCGTTTTGAAGGGCCATCCCCGCCGTAACTCAAGAATATATACCCCAGGTCCCCGCCGCAACTCGAGAAAAACCATGAGACTTTCCCCTCGAAGCGAGATGAGGCCCGATTCTCCTGCATTGCATGCAGAGCAATTCCGTGATCCCATCAAGCATGTAAGGAGCCTCAACTTCCTTGACGGATCTCGAGAGAGACCCCAGGAAGAACACTGTCACACGTCTAGAGGGACCCTGAGGTCACCCCAGCAACGCGAAAGTGCTCCATGCACCCCAAATAACTCGAGATGAGTGCCCGATTCTCGCTGTATTGACTCCAGAGCCATCCCCGTTCCCCATCAAACAGGACCTGTGGCCTAGACTTCCTTTAGGCAACTCCAGAAGTTCCCCGAGAACACCCTCCAAGTCTAGAGGAATACCAAGTTCAGCACAACAACTCGAGGAATGCTCCTTGTACCCCAAATTGCCTGGAGATGAGAGCTGATTCCTTGGCCTAGACGCAAGACGTATGCCAACCTTCCACAAGCCCCTCAAGAGAGGCTTCTCTCAGCAATAGGTGTGAGGGAGAACCCTGAGTTTGTTGCCTCAAGTGGAATATACACCGAGAAGCCCTGACTAGAAAGGAGGCCGGATTTCCTTGCAGTGGCTTGAATACAGGCTCATCTTTCATCTCACAAGGAGAAGGGATGTCTGAATCAGCTGTGGAGTCCCTAGAGAAAGCCCAAGGTCCCCGCCTCATTTCGACAGGAATGCCTCACATGCCTTTGACACCTCGAGAGGCACGCGAGTTCACTGCTTCCAAAAGTGACGATGCCTGACTTCTCTTGAACATTGAGAGGAATCCCAATATTTCTGTGGCTACTGGAAAGGGACCCTGGGTCTCCCGCCTCACCTCGAGAAGCGTCCCTTTTGCCCTGCCAAGCCTCGCAAAGATTCCTGAGGTGTCCCTCATAACTAGACAGGAGTCCCGACGTCGCTGAACAAACACGTGTTTTGAAGGGCCATCCCCGCCGCAACTCAAGAATATACCCCAGGTCCCCGCCGCAACTCGAGAAAAACCATGAGACTTCCCCCTCGAAGCGAGATGAGGCCCCATTCACCTGCATTGCATGCAGAGCAATTCCGTGATCCTCATAAAGCATGTAAGGAGCCTCGACTTGCTTGACGGATCTCGAGAGAGTGCCCAAGAACACTGTCACACGTCTAGAGGGACACTGAGGTCACCCCAGCAATCGAAGGAGCTCCATGTACCCAAAATCAACTCGAGATGAGGCCCGATTCTCCTGTATTGACTCCAGAGCCATCCCCAGTTCCCATCAAAGACGAGAAGTGGCCTGACTTCCTTTACGCAACTCCAGAGATTCCCCGAGAACACCGTCTCAAGTCTAGAGGAACACCAAGTTCAGCACAGCAACTCGAGGTATGCTCCTTTTCCCCGAAATCGTGTCGAGATGAGAGCTGATTCCCTGGGTTAGACGCAAGACGTATGCCAACCTTCCACAAGCCCCTCAAGAGGAGGCTTCTCTCAGCAATAGGTGTGAGGGAGGGACCCTGAGTTTGTCGCCTCAAGTGGAATATACACCGAGAAACCATGACTCGAAAGGAGGCTGGATTTCCTTGCAGTGGCTTGAATACAGGCTCATCTTTCATCTCACAAGGAGAAGGGATGTCTGAATCCTGTGGAGTCCCTAGAGAAAGCCCTAGGTCCCCGCCTCATTTCGACAGAATGCCTCACATGCCTTTGACACCTCGAGAGGCACGCGAGTTCACTGCTTCCAAAAGTGACGATGCCTGACTCTTCTTGAACATTGAGAGGAATCGCAATATTACTGTGGCTACTGGAAAGGGACCTGGGTTTCCCGCCTCACCTCGAGAAGCATCCCTTTTGCCCTGCCAAGCTCTTCCAGAGATTCCTGAGGTGTTCCTCGTAACTAGACATGAGTCCCGACGTCACTGAAAAAACACGTGTTTTGAGGGGCCATCCCCGCCTTAACTCGAGAATATACCCCAGGTCCCCGCCTCAACTCGAGAAAAACCATGAGACTTCCCCCTCGAAGCGAGATGAGGACCGATTCTCCTGTATTGCATGCAGAACAATTCCGTGATACCCATCAAGCATGTAAGGAGCATCGACTTGCTTGACGGATCTCGAGAGAGTTCCCAAGAACACTGTCACACGTCTACAGGGACCTGAGGTCACCCCAGCAACGCGAAAGAGCTCCATGTACCCCAAATAAACTCGAGATGAGGTCCGATTCCGATGCATTGACTCCAGAGCCATCCCCCGTTCCCATCAAACAGGACCATTGGCCTGAATACCTTTAGGAAACTCCAGAGATTCCCCGAGAACACCGTCCCAAGTCTAGAGGAACAGAAAGTTCAGCACAGCAACTCGAGGAATCCTCCTTGTACCCCACATCGTCTCAAGATGAGAGCTGATTCCCTGGCCTTGACGCAAGACGTATGCCAACCATCCACAAGCCCCTCAAGAGCAGGCTTCTCTCAGCAATAGGTGTGAGGGCGGGACCCTGAAATTGCTGCCTCAAGTGGAATATACACCGAGAAGCCATGACTCGAAAGGAGGCTGGATTTCCTTGCAGTGGCTTGAATACAGGTTCATCTTTCATCTCACAATGAGAAGGTTTGTCTAAATCAGCTGTGGAGTCCGTAGAGAAAGCCCGAGGTCCCCGCCTCATTTTGACGGAATTCCTCACATGATTTTGACACCTCGAGAAGCACGCAGAGTTCACTGCTTCCAAAAGTGACGATGCCTGACTCTTTTGAACATTGAGAGGAATCGCAATATTACTGTGGCTACTGGTAAGGGACCCTGGATTTCCCGCCTCACCTCGAGAAGCATCCCTTTTGCCCTGCCAAGCCTTCCAGAGATTCCTGAGGTGTTCCTCGCAACTAGACATGAGTCCCGACGTCACTGAAAAACACGTGTTTTGAGAGGCCATCCCCGCCTTAACTCGAGAATATACCCCAGGTCCCCGCCTCAACTCGAGAAAAACCATGAGACTTCCCCCTCCAAGCGAGATGAGGACCGATTCTCCTGTATTGCATGCAGAACAATTCCGTGATACCCATTAAGCAAGTAAGGAGCATCGACTTCCTTGACGGATCTCGAGAGAGAGTTCCCAAGCACACTGCCACATGTCTACAGGGACCCTGAGGTCACCCGAGCAAAGCGAAATAGCTCCATGTACCCCAAATAAACTCGAGATGAGGTCCGATTCCGATGCATTGACTCCAGAGCCATCCCCCGATCCCCATCACACACGACCAGTGGCCTGACTACCTTTAGGAATCTCCAGAGATTCCCCGAGAACACCGTTCCAAGTCTAGAGGAACAGAAAGTCCAGCACAGCAACTCTAGGAATGCTCCTTGTACCCCAAATCGTCTCAACATGAGAGCTGATTCCCTGGCCTTGACGCAAGACGTATGCCAACCTTCCACAAGCCCCACAAGAGGAGGCTTCTCTCAGCAATAGGTGTGAGGGAGGGACCCTGAGTTTGCTGCCTCAAGTGGAAAATACGCCAAGAAGCTTTGACTCGAAAGGAGGACGGATTTCCCTGCAGTGACTTGAATACAGGCCCATGTTTCATCTCATAAGGAGAAGGGATGTCTGAACCCCTTGTGGAGTCCCTAGAGAAAGCCCAAGTCCCCGCCTCATTTCGATAGAATGCGTCACATGCTTTTGACATCTCGAGAGGCACACGGAGTTCACTACTTCCAAAAGTGACGATGCCTGACTTCTCTTGAACATTGAGAGGAATCCCAATATTTCTGTGGCTACTGGAAAGGGACCCTGGGTCTCCCGCCTCACCTCGAGAAGCATCCCTTTTACCCTACGAAGTCTCGCAAAGATTCCTGAGGTGTCCCTCATAACTAGAGAGGAGTCCCGACGTCGCTGAACAAACACGCGTTTTGAAGGGCCATCACTGCCGTAACTCAAGAATATACCCCAGGTCCCCGGCGCAACTAGAGAAAAACCATAAGACTTTCCCCTCGAAGCTAGATGAGTCCCCACTCACCTGCATTGCATGCAGAGCAATACTGTAATCCTCATAAAGCATGTAAGGAGCCTCGACTTGCTTGACAGATTTCGAGAGAGTACCCAAGAACACTGTCACACGACTAGAGGGACACTGGTTTCACCCCAGCAATGCGAAGGAGCTCCATGTACACAAAATCATATCGAGATGAGGCCCGATTCTCCTGTATTGACTCCAGAGCCATCCCCAGTTCCCATTAAATACGACCGGTGGCCTGTCGTCCTTTACGCAACTCCAGAGATTCCCCGAGAACACCGTGTCAAGTCTAGAGGAATACCAAGTTCAGCACAGTAACTCGAGGTATGCTCTTTTTCCCCGAAAGCATGTCGAGATGAGAGCTGATTCCCTGGGTTAGACGCAAGACTTATGCCAACCTTCCACAAGGCCCTCAAGAGGCGGCTTCTCTCAGCAATAGTTGTGAGGGAGAGACCCTGAGTTTGTCGCCTCCTGTGGAATATACACCGAGAAACCATGACTCGAAAGGAGGCTGGATTTCCTTGCAGTGGCTTGAATACAGGCTCATCTTTCATCTCACAAGGAGAAGGGATGTCTGAATCCCCTGTGGAGTCCCTAGAGAAAGCCCAAGGTCCCCGACTCATTTCGACAGAATACCTCAAATGCCTTTGACACCTCGAGAGGCACGCGGAGTTCACTGCTTCCAAAAGTGACGATGCCTGACTCTTCTTGAACATTGAGAGGAATCCGAATATTACTTTGGCTACTGGAAAGGGACCCTGCGTCTCCCGCCTCACTTCGAAAAGCGTCCCTTTTGCCTGCCAAGCCTCGTAGAGATTCTTGAGGTGTCCCTCATATCTAGACAGGAGTCACGACATCGCTGAAGAAACACAAGTTTTGAAGGGCCATCCCCGCCGTAACTCAGGAATATAACCCAGGTCCCCGCCCCAACTCGAGAAAAACCATGAGACTTTCCCCTCGAAGCGAGATGAGGCCTGATTCTCCTGCATTGCATGCAGAGCAATTCCGTGATCCCCATCAAGCATGTATGGAGCCTCCACTTGCTTGACGGATCTCGAGAGAGACCCCTGAAACACTATCACACGTCTAGAGGTACCCTGAGGTCACCCCAGCAACGTGAAGAAGCTTCATGCACTCCAAATCAACTCGAGATGAGTCCCGATTCTCCTTTATTGACTCCAGAGCCATCCCTCGTTCCCCATCAAACAGGACCTGTGGCTAGACTTCCTTTAAGAAACTCCAGAAGTTCCCCGAGAACAATGTGCCAAGCCTAGAGGAATACCAAGTTCAGCAGAACAACTCGAGGAATGCTTCGTGGACCCAAATTGCCTGGAGATGAGAGCTGATTCCATGGCCTAGAAACAAGACGTATGCCAACCATCTACAAACCCCTCAAGAGGAGGCTTCTCTAAGCAATAGGTTTGAGGGAGAGACCCTGAATTTGCTGCCTCAAGTGGAATATACACCGTGCATCCCTGACTAGATAGGAGGCCGGATTTCCTTGCAGTGGCTTGAATACAGGCTCATCTTTCATCTCACAAGAGGAAGGGATGTCTGAATCAGCTGTGAAGTCCGGAGAGAAAGCGCGAGGTCCCCGCCTCATTCGACGGAATGCCTCACATGTCTTTGACACCTGGAGAGGCACGCAGAGTTCACTGCTTCCTAAAGTGATGATACCTGACTTCTCTTAAACATTGAGAGGAATCCCAATATTTCTGTGGCTACTGGAAAGGGACCCTGGGTCTCCCACCTCACATCGAGAAGCGTCCCTTTTGCCCTGCCAAGTCTCGCAAAGATTCCTGAGGTGTCCCTCATAACTAGACAGGAGTCCCGACGTCGCTGAACAAACACGCGTTTTGAAGGGCCATCCCCGCCGAACTCGAGAATATAACCCAGGTCCCCGGCGCAACTCGGTAAAAACAATGAGACTTTCCCCTCGAAGCGAAATGAGGCCCGATTCTCCGTCATTGCAAGCAGAGCAATTCCGTGATCCCCAGCAAACATGTTTGGAGCCTTGACTTGCTTGACGGATCTCGAGAGAGACCCCAGGAACAGTGTCACACGTCTAGAGGGACCCAGAGGTCACCCCAGCAACGTGAAATTGTTCCATGTACCCCAAATCAACTGGAGATGATGCCCGATACTCCTGTATTGAATCCAGAGCCATCCCCCGTTAACCATCAAAGAGGACATGTGGCTAGACTTCCTTTAGGCAACTCCAGAAGTTCCCCGAGAACAATGTGCCAAGCCTAGACGAATACCAAGTTTAGCAGAACAACTTGATGAATGTTCCGTGGACCCAAATTGCCTGGAGATGAGAGCTGATTCCCTGGCCTAGACGCAAGGCTTAAGCCAAACATCCACAAGCCCCTCATGAGCAGGCTTCTCTCAACAATAGTTGTGAGGGCGGGACCCTGAATTTGATGCCTCAAGTGGAATATACACCGAGAAGCCATGACTCGAAAGGAGGCTGGATTTCCTTGCAGTGGCTTGAATACAGGTTCATCTTTCATCGCACAAGGAGAAGGTTTGTGTAAATCAGCTGTGGAGTCCTTAGAGAAAGCCCGAGGTCCCCGCCTCATTTCGACAGAATTCCTCACATGATTTTGACACCTCGAGAAGCACGCAGAGTTCAATGCTTCCAAAAGTGACGATGCCTGACTCTTCTTGAACATTGAGAGGAATCGCAATATTACTGTAGCTACTGGAAAGGGACACTGGGTCTCCCGCCTCACCTCGAGAACCATCCCTTTTGCCCTGACAAGCCTTCCAGAGATTCCTGAGGTGTTCTTCGCAACTAGACTTGAGTCCCGACGTCACTGAACAAACACGTGTTTTGAGGGGCCATCCCCGCCATAACTCGAGAATATACCCCAGGTCCCCGCCTCAACTCGAGGAAAACCATGAGATTTCCCCCTCGAAGCGAGATGAGGACCGATTCTCCTGTATTGCATGCAGAACAATTCCGTGATACCCATCAAGCATGTAAGGAGCATCAACTTACTTTACGGATATCGAGAGAGTCCCCAAGAACACTGTCACACGTCTACAGGGACGCTGAGGTCATCCTAGCAACGCGAAAGACCTATATTTACCCCAAATAAACTCGAGATGAGTTCCGATTCCGCTGCATTGACTCCAGAGCCATCACCCGTTTCCCATCAAACACGACAAGTGGCCTAACTTCCTTTACAAAACTCCAGAGATTCCCCGAGAACACCCTCCCAAGTCTAGAGGAACAGCAAGTTAAGCACAGCAACTCGAAGAATGCTCCTTGTACCCCAAATCGTTGCGAGATGAGAGCTGATTTCCAGGCCTTGACGCAAGACGTATGCCAACCTTCCACAAGCCCCTAAAAAGAGGCTTCTCTCAGCAATATGTGTGAGGAAGTGACCCTGAGTTTGTTGCCTCAAGTGGAATATACACCGAGAAGCCCTGACTTGAAAGGAAGCCGGATTTCCTTGCAGTAGCTTGAATACAGGCCCATCATTCATCTCACAAGGAGAAGGGATGTCTGAATCCCTTGTGGAGTCCCTAGAGAAAGCCCAAGGTCCCCGCCTCATTTCGACAGAATGCCTCACATGCCTTTGACACCTCGAGAGGCACGCGGAGTTCACTGCTTCCAAAAGTGACGATGCCTGACTTCTCTTGAACATTGAGAGGAATCTCAATATTTCTGTGGCTACTGGAAAGGGACAATGCATCTCCAGCCTCACCTCGAGAAGAACCCTTTTGCCCTGCCAAGTCTCGCAAAAATTCCAGAGGTGTCCCTCATAACTAGGCTGGAGTCCCGACGTCGCTGAACAAACACACGTTTTGAAGGGCCATCCCCGCCCTAACTCAAGAATATACCCCTGTTCCCCGCCGCAACTCGAGAAAAACCATGTGACTTCCCCCTCGAAGCAAGATGGGTACCCATTCACCTGCATTGCATGCAGAACAATTCCGTGATCCTCATAAGGCATGTAAGGAGCCTCGACTTGCTTGGCAGATCTCCAGAGAGTACCGAAGAACACTGTCACACGTCTAGAGGGACACTGAGGTCAACCCAGCAATGCGAAGGAGCTCCATGTACCCAAAATCAAATCGAGATGAGGCCCGTTTCTCCTGTATTGACTCCAGAGCCATCCCCAGTTCCCATCAAACACGACCAGTGGCCTGACGTCCTTTACGCAACTCCAGAGATTCCCCGAGAACACCGTCTCAAGTATAGAGGAACACCAAGTTCAGCACAGCAACTCGAGGTATGCTCTTTTTCCCCGAAATCGTGTCGAGATGAGAGCTGATTCCCTGGGTTAGACGCAAGACGTATGCCAACCTTCCACAAGCCCCTCAAGAGGAGGCCTCTCTCAGCAACAGGTGTGAGGGAGGGACCCTGAGTTTGTAGCCTCAAGTGGAATATACACCGAGAAACCATGACTCGAAAGGAGGCTGGATTTCCTTGCACTGGCTTGAATACAGGCTCATCTTTCATCTCACAAGGAGAAGGGATGTTTGAATGAGCTGTGGAGAC
Organism: Odocoileus hemionus; assembly: GCA_020976825.1. Classification (NCBI taxonomy): domain Eukaryota; kingdom Metazoa; phylum Chordata; class Mammalia; order Artiodactyla; family Cervidae; genus Odocoileus; species Odocoileus hemionus. Next base: position 11,309 of record JAJLRB010001081.1, read on the forward strand.
CGTAGAGAAAGTCCGAGTTCCCCGCCTCATTTCAACAGAATGCCTCACATGATTTTGACACCTCGAGAGGCACGCGGAGTTCACTGCTTCCAAAAGTGATGATGCCTGACTCTTTTTGAACATTGAGAGGAATCGCAATATTACTGGGGCTACTGGAAAGGGACCCTGGGTTTCCCGCCTCACTTCGAGAAGCATCACTTTTGCCCTGCCAAGCTTTCCAGAGATTCCTGAGGTGTTCTTCGCAACTAGACGTGAGTCCCGACGTCACTGAAAAACACGTGTTTTGAGGAGCCATCCTCGCCTTAACTCGAGAATATACCCCAGGTCCCCGCCTCAACTCGAGAAAAACCATGAGACTTCCCCCTCAAAGCGAGATGAGGACCGATTCTCCTGTATTGCATGTAGAACAACTCCGTGATACCCATCAAGCAAGTAAGGAGCATCGACTTGCTTGATGGAATTCGAGAGAGTTCCCAAGCACATTGTCACATGTCTACAGGGACCCTGAGGTCACCCCAGCAACGCGAAAGAGCTCCATGTACCCCAAATAAAGTTGAGATGAGGTCCGATTCCGATGCATTGACTCCAGAGTCATCCCCCGTTCCCAATCACACAGGACCCATTGCCTGAATACCTTTAGGAAACTCCAAGGATTCCCCGAGAACACCGTCCCAAGTCTAGAGGAACAGAAAGTTCAGCACAGCAACTCGAGGAATCCTCCTTGTACCCCACATCGTCTCAAGATGAGAGCTGATTCCCTGGCCTTGACGCAAGACGTATGCCAACCATCCACAAGCCCCTCAAGAGCAGGCTTCTCTCAGCAATAGGTGTGAGGGCGGGACCCTGAAATTGCTGCCTCAAGTGGAATATACACCGAGAAGCCATGACTCGAAAGGAGGCTGGATTTCCTTGCAGTGGCTTGAATACAGGTTCATCTTTCATCTCACAATGAGAAGGTTTGTCTAAATCAGCTGTGGAGTCCGTAGAGAAAGCCCGAGGTCCCCGCCTCATTTTGACGGAATTCCTCACATGATTTTGACACCTCGAGAAGCACGCAGAGTTCACTGCTTCCAAAAGTGACGATGCCTGACTCTTTTGAACATTGAGAGGAATCGCAATATTACTGTGGCTACTGGTAAGGGACCCTGGATTTCCCGCCTCACCTCGAGAAGCATCCCTTTTGCCCTGCCAAGCCTTCCAGAGATTCCTGAGGTGTTCCTCGCAACTAGACATGAGTCCCGACGTCACTGAAAAACACGTGTTTTGAGAGGCCATCCCCGCCTTAACTCGAGAATATACCCCAGGTCCCCGCCTCAACTCGAGAAAAACCATGAGACTTCCCCCTCCAAGCGAGATGAGGACCGATTCTCCTGTATTGCATGCAGAACAATTCCGTGATACCCATTAAGCAAGTAAGGAGCATCGACTTCCTTGACGGATCTCGAGAGAGTTCCCAAGCACACTGCCACATGTCTACAGGGACCCTGAGGTCACCCGAGCAAAGCGAAATAGCTCCATGTACCCCAAATAAACTCGAGATGAGGTCCGATTCCGATGCATTGACTCCAGAGCCATCCCCCGATCCCCATCACACACGACCAGTGGCCTGACTACCTTTAGGAATCTCCAGAGATTCCCCGAGAACACCGTTCCAAGTCTAGAGGAACAGAAAGTCCAGCACAGCAACTCTAGGAATGCTCCTTGTACCCCAAATCGTCTCAACATGAGAGCTGATTCCCTGGCCTTGACGCAAGACGTATGCCAACCTTCCACAAGCCCCACAAGAGGAGGCTTCTCTCAGCAATAGGTGTGAGGGAGGGACCCTGAGTTTGCTGCCTCAAGTGGAAAATACGCCAAGAAGCTTTGACTCGAAAGGAGGACGGATTTCCCTGCAGTGACTTGAATACAGGCCCATGTTTCATCTCATAAGGAGAAGGGATGTCTGAACCCCTTGTGGAGTCCCTAGAGAAAGCCCAAGTCCCCGCCTCATTTCGATAGAATGCGTCACATGCTTTTGACATCTCGAGAGGCACACGGAGTTCACTACTTCCAAAAGTGACGATGCCTGACTTCTCTTGAACATTGAGAGGAATCCCAATATTTCTGTGGCTACTGGAAAGGGACCCTGGGTCTCCCGCCTCACCTCGAGAAGCATCCCTTTTACCCTACGAAGTCTCGCAAAGATTCCTGAGGTGTCCCTCATAACTAGAGAGGAGTCCCGACGTCGCTGAACAAACACGCGTTTTGAAGGGCCATCACTGCCGTAACTCAAGAATATACCCCAGGTCCCCGGCGCAACTAGAGAAAAACCATAAGACTTTCCCCTCGAAGCTAGATGAGTCCCCACTCACCTGCATTGCATGCAGAGCAATACTGTAATCCTCATAAAGCATGTAAGGAGCCTCGACTTGCTTGACAGATTTCGAGAGAGTACCCAAGAACACTGTCACACGACTAGAGGGACACTGGTTTCACCCCAGCAATGCGAAGGAGCTCCATGTACACAAAATCATATCGAGATGAGGCCCGATTCTCCTGTATTGACTCCAGAGCCATCCCCAGTTCCCATTAAATACGACCGTGGCCTGTCGTCCTTTACGCAACTCCAGAGATTCCCCGAGAACACCGTGTCAAGTCTAGAGGAATACCAAGTTCAGCACAGTAACTCGAGGTATGCTCTTTTTCCCCGAAAGCATGTCGAGATGAGAGCTGATTCCCTGGGTTAGACGCAAGACTTATGCCAACCTTCCACAAGGCCCTCAAGAGGCGGCTTCTCTCAGCAATAGTTGTGAGGGAGAGACCCTGAGTTTGTCGCCTCCTGTGGAATATACACCGAGAAACCATGACTCGAAAGGAGGCTGGATTTCCTTGCAGTGGCTTGAATACAGGCTCATCTTTCATCTCACAAGGAGAAGGGATGTCTGAATCCCCTGTGGAGTCCCTAGAGAAAGCCCAAGGTCCCCGACTCATTTCGACAGAATACCTCAAATGCCTTTGACACCTCGAGAGGCACGCGGAGTTCACTGCTTCCAAAAGTGACGATGCCTGACTCTTCTTGAACATTGAGAGGAATCCGAATATTACTTTGGCTACTGGAAAGGGACCCTGCGTCTCCCGCCTCACTCGAAAAAAGCGTCCCTTTTGCCTGCCAAGCCTCGTAGAGATTCTTGAGGTGTCCCTCATATCTAGACAGGAGTCACGACATCGCTGAAGAAACACAAGTTTTGAAGGGCCATCCCCGCCGTAACTCAGGAATATAACCCAGGTCCCCGCCCCAACTCGAGAAAAACCATGAGACTTTCCCCTCGAAGCGAGATGAGGCCTGATTCTCCTGCATTGCATGCAGAGCAATTCCGTGATCCCCATCAAGCATGTATGGAGCCTCCACTTGCTTGACGGATCTCGAGAGAGACCCCTGAAACACTATCACACGTCTAGAGGTACCCTGAGGTCACCCCAGCAACGTGAAGAAGCTTCATGCACTCCAAATCAACTCGAGATGAGTCCCGATTCTCCTTTATTGACTCCAGAGCCATCCCTCGTTCCCCATCAAACAGGACCTGTGGCTAGACTTCCTTTAAGAAACTCCAGAAGTTCCCCGAGAACAATGTGCCAAGCCTAGAGGAATACCAAGTTCAGCAGAACAACTCGAGGAATGCTTCGTGGACCCAAATTGCCTGGAGATGAGAGCTGATTCCATGGCCTAGAAACAAGACGTATGCCAACCATCTACAAACCCCTCAAGAGGAGGCTTCTCTAAGCAATAGGTTTGAGGGAGGGACCCTGAATTTGCTGCCTCAAGTGGAATATACACCGTGCATCCCTGACTAGATAGGAGGCCGGATTTCCTTGCAGTGGCTTGAATACAGGCTCATCTTTCATCTCACAAGAGGAAGGGATGTCTGAATCAGCTGTGAAGTCCGGAGAGAAAGCGCGAGGTCCCCGCCTCATTTCGACGGAATGCCTCACATGTCTTTGACACCTGGAGAGGCACGCAGAGTTCACTGCTTCCTAAAGTGATGATACCTGACTTCTCTTAAACATTGAGAGGAATCCCAATATTTCTGTGGCTACTGGAAAGGGACCCTGGGTCTCCCACCTCACATCGAGAAGCGTCCCTTTTGCCCTGCCAAGTCTCGCAAAGATTCCTGAGGTGTCCCTCATAACTAGACAGGAGTCCCGACGTCGCTGAACAAACACGCGTTTTGAAGGGCCATCCCCGCCGAACTCGAGAATATAACCCAGGTCCCCGGCGCAACTCGGTAAAAACAATGAGACTTTCCCCTCGAAGCGAAATGAGGCCCGATTCTCCGTCATTGCAAGCAGAGCAATTCCGTGATCCCCAGCAAACATGTTTGGAGCCTTGACTTGCTTGACGGATCTCGAGAGAGACCCCAGGAACAGTGTCACACGTCTAGAGGGACCCAGAGGTCACCCCAGCAACGTGAAATTGTTCCATGTACCCCAAATCAACTGGAGATGATGCCCGATACTCCTGTATTGAATCCAGAGCCATCCCCCGTTAACCATCAAAGAGGACATGTGGCTAGACTTCCTTTAGGCAACTCCAGAAGTTCCCCGAGAACAATGTGCCAAGCCTAGACGAATACCAAGTTTAGCAGAACAACTTGATGAATGTTCCGTGGACCCAAATTGCCTGGAGATGAGAGCTGATTCCCTGGCCTAGACGCAAGGCTTAAGCCAAACATCCACAAGCCCCTCATGAGCAGGCTTCTCTCAACAATAGTTGTGAGGGCGGGACCCTGAATTTGATGCCTCAAGTGGAATATACACCGAGAAGCCATGACTCGAAAGGAGGCTGGATTTCCTTGCAGTGGCTTGAATACAGGTTCATCTTTCATCGCACAAGGAGAAGGTTTGTGTAAATCAGCTGTGGAGTCCTTAGAGAAAGCCCGAGGTCCCCGCCTCATTTCGACAGAATTCCTCACATGATTTTGACACCTCGAGAAGCACGCAGAGTTCAATGCTTCCAAAAGTGACGATGCCTGACTCTTCTTGAACATTGAGAGGAATCGCAATATTACTGTAGCTACTGGAAAGGGACACTGGGTCTCCCGCCTCACCTCACCTCGAGAACCATCCCTTTTGCCCTGACAAGCCTTCCAGAGATTCCTGAGGTGTTCTTCGCAACTAGACTTGAGTCCCGACGTCACTGAACAAACACGTGTTTTGAGGGGCCATCCCCGCCATAACTCGAGAATATACCCCAGGTCCCCGCCTCAACTCGAGGAAAACCATGAGATTTCCCCCTCGAAGCGAGATGAGGACCGATTCTCCTGTATTGCATGCAGAACAATTCCGTGATACCCATCAAGCATGTAAGGAGCATCAACTTACTTTACGGATATCGAGAGAGTCCCCAAGAACACTGTCACACGTCTACAGGGACGCTGAGGTCATCCTAGCAACGCGAAAGACCTATATTTACCCCAAATAAACTCGAGATGAGTTCCGATTCCGCTGCATTGACTCCAGAGCCATCACCCGTTTCCCATCAAACACGACAAGTGGCCTAACTTCCTTTACAAAACTCCAGAGATTCCCCGAGAACACCCTCCCAAGTCTAGAGGAACAGCAAGTTAAGCACAGCAACTCGAAGAATGCTCCTTGTACCCCAAATCGTTGCGAGATGAGAGCTGATTTCCAGGCCTTGACGCAAGACGTATGCCAACCTTCCACAAGCCCCTAAAAAGAGGCTTCTCTCAGCAATATGTGTGAGGAAGTGACCCTGAGTTTGTTGCCTCAAGTGGAATATACACCGAGAAGCCCTGACTTGAAAGGAAGCCGGATTTCCTTGCAGTAGCTTGAATACAGGCCCATCATTCATCTCACAAGGAGAAGGGATGTCTGAATCCCTTGTGGAGTCCCTAGAGAAAGCCCAAGGTCCCCGCCTCATTTCGACAGAATGCCTCACATGCCTTTGACACCTCGAGAGGCACGCGGAGTTCACTGCTTCCAAAAGTGACGATGCCTGACTTCTCTTGAACATTGAGAGGAATCTCAATATTTCTGTGGCTACTGGAAAGGGACAATGCATCTCCAGCCTCACCTCGAGAAGAACCCTTTTGCCCTGCCAAGTCTCGCAAAAATTCCAGAGGTGTCCCTCATAACTAGGCTGGAGTCCCGACGTCGCTGAACAAACACACGTTTTGAAGGGCCATCCCCGCCCTAACTCAAGAATATACCCCTGTTCCCCGCCGCAACTCGAGAAAAACCATGTGACTTCCCCCTCGAAGCAAGATGGGTACCCATTCACCTGCATTGCATGCAGAACAATTCCGTGATCCTCATAAGGCATGTAAGGAGCCTCGACTTGCTTGGCAGATCTCCAGAGAGTACCGAAGAACACTGTCACACGTCTAGAGGGACACTGAGGTCAACCCAGCAATGCGAAGGAGCTCCATGTACCCAAAATCAAATCGAGATGAGGCCCGTTTCTCCTGTATTGACTCCAGAGCCATCCCCAGTTCCCCATCAAACACGACCAGTGGCCTGACGTCCTTTACGCAACTCCAGAGATTCCCCGAGAACACCGTCTCAAGTATAGAGGAACACCAAGTTCAGCACAGCAACTCGAGGTATGCTCTTTTTCCCCGAAATCGTGTCGAGATGAGAGCTGATTCCCTGGGTTAGACGCAAGACGTATGCCAACCTTCCACAAGCCCCTCAAGAGGAGGCCTCTCTCAGCAACAGGTGTGAGGGAGGGACCCTGAGTTTGTAGCCTCAAGTGGAATATACACCGAGAAACCATGACTCGAAAGGAGGCTGGATTTCCTTGCACTGGCTTGAATACAGGCTCATCTTTCATCTCACAAGGAGAAGGGATGTTTGAATGAGCTGTGGAGACCGTAGAGAAAGTCCGAGTTCCCCGCCTCATTTCAACAGAATGCCTCACATGATTTTGACACCTCGAGAGGCACGCGGAGTTCACTGCTTCCAAAAGTGATGATGCCTGACTCTTTTTGAACATTGAGAGGAATCGCAATATTACTGGGGCTACTGGAAAGGGACCCTGGGTTTCCCGCCTCACTTCGAGAAGCATCACTTTTGCCCTGCCAAGCTTTCCAGAGATTCCTGAGGTGTTCTTCGCAACTAGACGTGAGTCCCGACGTCACTGAAAAACACGTGTTTTGAGGAGCCATCCTCGCCTTAACTCGAGAATATACCCCAGGTCCCCGCCTCAACTCGAGAAAAACCATGAGACTTCCCCCTCAAAGCGAGATGAGGACCGATTCTCCTGTATTGCATGTAGAACAACTCCGTGATACCCATCAAGCAAGTAAGGAGCATCGACTTGCTTGATGGAATTCGAGAGAGTTCCCAAGCACATTGTCACATGTCTACAGGGACCCTGAGGTCACCCGAGCAACGCGAAAGAGCTCCATGTACCCCAAATAAAGTTGAGATGAGGTCCGATTCCGATGCATTGACTCCAGAGTCATCCCCCGTTCCCAATCACACAGGACCCATTGCCTGAATACCTTTAGGAAACTCCAAGGATTCCCCGAGAACACCGTCCCAAGTCTAGAGGAACAGAAAGTTCAGCACAGCAACTCGAGGAATCCTCCTTGTACCCCACATCGTCTCAAGATGAGAGCTGATTCCCTGGCCTTGACGCAAGACGTATGCCAACCATCCACAAGCCCCTCAAGAGCAGGCTTCTCTCAGCAATAGGTGTGAGGGCGGGACCCTGAAATTGCTGCCTCAAGTGGAATATACACCGAGAAGCCATGACTCGAAAGGAGGCTGGATTTCCTTGCAGTGACTTGAATACAGGTTCATCTTTCATCTCACAATGAGAAGGTTTGTCTAAATCAGCTGTGGAGTCCGTAGAGAAAGCCCGAGGTCCCCGCCTCATTTTGACGGAATTCCTCACATGATTTTGACACCTCGAGAAGCACGCAGAGTTCACTGCTTCCAAAAGTGACGATGCCTGACTCTTTTGAACATTGAGAGGAATCGCAATATTACTGTGGCTACTGGTAAGGGACCCTGGATTTCCCGCCTCACCTCGAGAAGCATCCCTTTTGCCCTGCCAAGCCTTCCAGAGATTCCTGAGGTGTGTTCCTCGCAACTAGACATGAGTCCCGACGTCACTGAAAAACACGTGTTTTGAGAGGCCATCCCCGCCTTAACTCGAGAATATACCCAGGTCCCCGCCTCAACTCGAGAAAAACCATGAGACTTCCCCCTCCAAGCGAGATGAGGACCGATTCTCCTGTATTGCATGCAGAACAATTCCGTGATACCCATTAAGCAAGTAAGGAGCATCGACTTCCTTGACGGATCTCGAGAGAGTTCCCAAGCACACTGCCACATGTCTACAGGGACCCTGAGGTCACCCGAGCAAAGCGAAATAGCTCCATGTACCCCAAATAAACTCGAGATGAGGTCCGATTCCGATGCATTGACTCCAGAGCCATCCCCCGATCCCCATCACACACGACCAGTGGCCTGACTACCTTTAGGAATCTCCAGAGATTCCCCGAGAACACCGTTCCAAGTCTAGAGGAACAGAAAGTCCAGCACAGCAACTCTAGGAATGCTCCTTGTACCCCAAATCGTCTCGACATGAGAGCTGATTCCCTGGCCTTGACGCAAGACGTATGCCAACCTTCCACAAGCCCCACAAGAGGAGGCTTCTCTCAGCAATAGGTGTGAGGGAGGGACCCTGAGTTTGCTGCCTCAAGTGGAAAATACGCCAAGAAGCTTTGACTCGAAAGGAGGACGGATTTCCCTGCAGTGACTTGAATACAGGCCATGTTTCATCTCATAAGGAGAAGGGATGTCTGAACCCCTTGTGGAGTCCCTAGAGAAAGCCCAAGTCCCCGCCTCATTTCGATAGAATGCGTCACATGCTTTTGACATCTCGAGAGGCACACGGAGTTCACTACTTCCAAAAGTGACGATGCCTGACTTCTCTTGAACATTGAGAGGAATCCCAATATTTCTGTGGCTACTGGAAAGGGACCCTGGGTCTCCCGCCTCACCTCGAGAAGCATCCCTTTTACCCTACGAAGTCTCGCAAAGATTCCTGAGGTGTCCCTCATAACTAGAGAGGAGTCCCGACGTCGCTGAACAAACACGCGTTTTGAAGGGCCATCACTGCCGTAACTCAAGAATATACCCCAGGTCCCCGGCGCAACTAGAGAAAAACCATAAGACTTTCCCCTCGAAGCGAGATGAGTCCCCACTCACCTGCATTGCATGCAGAGCAATACTGTGATCCTCATAAAGCATGTAAGGAGCCTCGACTTGCTTGACAGATTTCGAGAGAGTACCCCTGAAACACTGTCACACGACTAGAGGGACACTGGTTTCACCCCAGCAATGCGAAGGAGCTCCATGTACACAAAATCATATCGAGATGAGGCCCGATTCTCCTGTATTGACTCCAGAGCCATCCCCAGTTCCCCATTAAATACGACCGGTGGCCTGTCGTCCTTTACGCAACTCCAGAGATTCCCCGAGAACACCGTGTCAAGTCTAGAGGAATACCAAGTTCAGCACAGTAACTCGAGGTATGCTCTTTTTCCCCCCAAAGCATGTCGAGATGAGAGCTGATTCCTGGGTTAGACGCAAGACTTATGCCAACCTTCCACAAGGCCCTCAAGAGGCGGCTTCTCTCAGCAAAAGTTGTGAGGGAGAGACCCTGAGTTTGTCGCCTCCTGTGGAATATACACCGAGAAACCATGACTCGAAAGGAGGCTGGATTTCCTTGCAGTGGCTTGAATACAGGCTCATCTTTCATCTCACAAGGAGAAGGGATGTCTGAATCCCTGTGGAGTCCCTAGAGAAAGCCCAAGGTCCCCGACTCATTTCGACAGAATACCTCAAATGCCTTTGACACCTCGAGAGGCACGCGGAGTTCACTGCTTCCAAAAGTGACGATGCCTGACTCTTCTTGAACATTGAGAGGAATCCGAATATTACTTTGGCTACTGGAAAGGGACCCTGCGTCTCCCGCCTCACTTCGAGAAGCGTCCCTTTTGCCTGCCAAGCCTCGTAGAGATTCTTGAGGTGTCCCTCATATCTAGACAGGAGTCACGACATCGCTGAAGAAAAACAGTTTTGAAGGGCCATCCCCGCCGTAACTCAGGAATATAACCCAGGTCCCCGCCCCAACTCGAGAAAAACCATGAGACTTTCCCCTCGAAGCGAGATGAGGCCTGATTCTCCTGCATTGCATGCAGAGCAATTCCGTGATCCCATCAAGCATGTATGGAGCCTCCACTTGCTTGACGGATCTCGAGAGAGACCCCTGAAACACTATCACACGTCTAGAGGTACCCTGAGGTCACCCCAGCAACGTGAAGAAGCTTCATGCACTCCAAATCAACTCGAGATGAGTCCCGATTCTCCTTTATTGACTCCAGAGCCATCCCTCGTTCCCCATCAAACAGGACCTGTGGCTAGACTTCCTTTAAGAAACTCCAGAAGTTCCCCGAGAACAATGTGCCAAGCCTAGAGGAATACCAAGTTCAGCAGAACAACTCGAGGAATGCTTCGTGGACCCAAATTGCCTGGAGATGAGAGCTGATTTCCATGGCCTAGAAACAAGACGTATGCCAACCATCTACAAAAGCCCCTCAAGAGGAGGCTTCTCTAAGCAATAGGTTTGAGGGAGGGACCCTGAATTTGCTGCCTCAAGTGGAATATACACCGTGCATCCCTGACTAGATAGGAGGCCGGATTTCCTTGCAGTGGCTTGAATACAGGCTCATCTTTCATCTCACAAGGAGGAAGGGATGTCTGAATCAGCTGTGAAGTCCGGAGAGAAAACGCGAGGTCCCCGCCTCATTTCGACGGAATGCCTCACATGTCTTTGACACCTGGAGAGGCACGCAGAGTTCACTGCTTCCTAAAGTGATGATGCCTGACTTCTCTTAAACATTGAGAGGAATCCCAATATTTCTGTGGCTACTGGAAAGGGACCTGGGTCTCCCACCTCACATCGAGAAGCGTCCCTTTTGCCCTGCCAAGTCTCGCAAAGATTCCTGAGGTGTCCCTCATAACTAGACAGGAGTCCCGACGTCGCTGAACAAACACGCGTTTTGAAGGGCCATTGCCGCCGAACTCGAGAATATAACCCAGGTCCCCGCGCAACTCGGTAAAAACAATGAGACTTTCCCCTCGAAGCGAAATGAGGCCCGATTCTCCTCATTGCAAGCAGAGCAATTCCGTGATCCCCAGCAAACATGTTTGGAGCCTTGACTTGCTTGACGGATTTCGAGAGAGACCCCAGGAACAGTGTCACACGTCTAGAGGGACCCTGAGGTCACCCCAGCAACGTGAAATTGTTCCATGTACCCCAAATCAAATGGAGATGATGCCCGATACTCCTGTATTGAATCCAGAGCCATCCCCCGTTAACCATCAAAGAGGACATGTGGCTAGACTTCCTTTAGGCAACTCCAGAAGTTCCCCGAGAACAATGTGCCAAGCCTAGACGAATACCAAGTTTAGCAGAACAACACGATGAATGTTCCGTGGACCCCCGAAATTGCCTGGAGATGAGAGCTGATTCCCTGGCCTAGACGCAAGGCTTAAGCCAAACATCCACAAGCCCCTCATGAGCAGGCTTCTCTCAACAATAGTTGTGAGGGCGGGACCCTGAATTTGATGCCTCAAGTGGAATATACACCGAGAAACCATGACTCGAAAGGAGGCTGGATTTCCTTGCAGTGGCTTGAATACAGGTTCATCTTTCATCTCACAAGGAGAAGGTTTGTGTGAATCAGCTGTGGAGTCCTTAGAGAAAGCCCGAGGTCCCCGCCTCATTTTGACAGAATTCCTCACATGATTTTGACACCTCGAGAAGCACGCGGAGTTCACTGCTTCCAAAAGTGACGATGCCTGACTCTTCTTGAACATTGAGAGGAATCGCAATATTACTGTGGCTACTGGAAAGGGACACTGGGTCTCCCGCCTCACCTCGAGAACCATCCCTTTTGCCCTGACAAGCCTTCCAGAGATTCCTGAGGTGTTCTTCGCAACTAGACTTGAGTCCCGACGTCACTGAAAAACACGTGTTTTGAGGGGCCATCCCCCCATAACTCGAGAATATACCCCAGGTCCCCGCCTCAACTCGAGGAAAAACCATGAGATTTCCCCCTCGAAGCGAGATGAGGACCGATTCTCCTGTATTGCATGCAGAACAATTCCGTGATACCCATCAAGCATGTAAGGAGCATCAACTTGCTTTACGGATATCGAGAGAGTCCCCAAGAACACTGTCACACGTCTACAGGGACGCTGAGGTCATCCTAGCAACGCGAAAGACCTATATTTACCCCAAAAAACTCGAGATGAGTTACGATTCCGCTGCATTGACTCCAGAGCCATCACCCCTTTCCCCATCAAACACGACAAGTGGCCTAACTTCCTTTACAAAACTCCAGAGATTCCCCGAGAACACCCTCCCAAGTCTAGAGGAACAGCAAGTTAAGCACAGCAACTCGAAGAATGCTCCTTGTACCCCAAATCGTTGCGAGATGAGAGCTGATTTCCTGGCCTTGACGCAAGACGTATGCCAACCTTCCACAAGCCCCTAAAAAGGAGGCTTCTCTCAGCAATATGTGTGAGGAAGTGACCCTGAGTTTGTTGCCTCAAGTGGAATATACACGAGAAGCCCTGACTTGAAAGGAAGCCGGATTTCCTTGCAGTAGCTTGAATACAGGCCATCATTTGATCTCACATGGAGAAAGGATGTCTGAATCCCTTGTGGAGTCCCTAGAGAAAGCCCAAGGTCCCCTCATTTCGACAGAATGCCTCACATGCCTTTGACACCTCGAGAGGCACGCGGAGTTCACTGCTTCCAAAAGTGACGATGCCTGACTTCTCTTGTACATTGAGAGGAATCTCAATATTTCTGTGGCTACTGGAAAGGGACAATGCATCTCCCGCCTCACCTCGAGAAGAACCCTTTTGCCTGCCAAGTCTCGCAAAGATTCCTGAGGTGTCCCTCATAACTAGGCTGGAGTCCCGACGTCGCTGAACAAACACACGTTTTGAAGGGCCATCCCCGCCGAAACTCGAGAATATACCCCTGTTCCCCGCCGCAACTCGAGAAAAACAATGTGACTTCCCCCTCGAAGCAAGATGGGTACCCATTCTCCTGCATTGCATGCAGAACAATTCCGTGATCCCATAAGCATGTAAGGAGCCTCGACTTGCTTGACGGATCTCGAGAGAGTACCCCAAGAACACTGTCACAAGTCTAGAGGGACACTGAGGTCACCCCAGCAATGCGAAGGTGCTCCATGTACCCAAAATCAAATCGAGATGAGGCCCGTTTCTCCTGTATTGAATCCAGAGCCATCCCCAGTTCCCATCAAACAGGACCTGTGGCTGACTTCCTTTACGCAACTCCAGAGATTCCCCGAGAAAAATGTGCTCAAGCCTAGAGGAATACCAAGTTCAGCAGAAGCAACTCGAGGTATGCTCTGTTTCCCAAATTGCCTGTCGAGATGAGAGCTGATTTCCTGGTTAGACGCAAGACGTATGCCAACCTTCCACAAGCCCCTCAAGAGGAGGCTTCTCTCAGCAATAGGTGTGAGGGGGGGACCCTGAATTTGAGCCTCAAGTGGAATATTCACCGAGAAAACCTGACTCGAAAGGAGGCCGGATTTCCTTGCAGAGACTTGAATACAGGTTCATCTTTCATCTCACAAGGAGAAGGGATGTCTGAATCAGCTGTGGAGTCCGAGAGAAAGCCCGAAATCCCCACCTCATTTCGACGGAATGCCTCACATGCCTTTGACACATCGAGAGGCACGCGGAGTAACTGCTTCCAAAAGTGACGATGCCTGACTCTTTTCTTGAACATTGAGAGGAATCGCAATATTTCTGTGGCTACTGGAAAGGGATCCTGGGTTTCCCGCCTCACCTCTAAAGCGTCCCTTTTGCCCTGCCAAGCCTCGCAGAGATTCCTGAGGTGTCCCTCATAACTAGACAGGAGTCCCGACGTGGCTGAAAAACACGCGTTTTGAAAGGAGCCATCCATGCCGTAACTCAAGAATATACCCCAGGTCCACGCCGCATCTCGAGAAAAACAATGAGACCCCCTCAAAGTGAGATGAGGACCGATTCTCCTGCATTGCAAGCAGAACAACTCCGTGATACCCATCAAGCATGTTTGGAGCCTTGACTTGCTTGACGGAATTCGAGAGAGACCCCAGCACATTGTCACATGTCTACACGCCTAGGGGACCCTGAGGTCACCCCAGCAACGTGAAGCAGATCCATGTACCCCAAATCAACTCGAGATGAGGCCGATTCTCCGATATTGAATTCAGAGCCATCCCCCGTTCCCCATCACACATGACCAGTGGCCTGACTTCCTTTAGGCAACTCCAGAGATTACCCGAGAACACCGTCCCAAGTCTAGAGGAACAGAAAGTTCAGCACAGCAACACTAGGAAGGCTCCTTGTACCCCAAAACGTCTCAAGATGAGAGCTGATTCCCTGGCCTTGACGCAAGACGTATGCCAACCTTCCACAAGCCCCTCAGGAGGAGGCTTCTCTCAGCAATAGGTGTGAGGGAGGGACCCTGAGTTTGCTGCCTCAAGTGGAATATACACCGAGAAGCCCTGACTCGAAAGGAGGCCGAATTTCCTTGCAGTGACTTGAATACAGGCTCATGTTTCATCTCACAAGGAGAAGGGATGTCTAAATCCATTGTGGAGTCCCTAGAGAAAGCCCAAAGTCCCTGTCTCATTTCGATAGAAAGCCTCACATGCCTTTGATATCTTGAGAGGCACGCGGAGTTCACTGCTTCCAAAAGTGACGATGCCTGACTTCTCTTGAACATTGAGAGGAATCCCAATACTTCTGTGGCTACTGGAAAGGGACCCTGGGTCTCCCGCCTCACCTCGAGAAGCATCCCTTTTACCCTGCCAAGTCTCGCAAAAATTCCTGAGGTGTCCCTCATAACCAGACAGGAGTCCCGACGTCGCTGAACAAACACGCGTTTTGAAGGGCCATCGCCGCCGTAACTCAAGAATATACCTCAGGTCCCCGTCGCAACTAGAGAAAAATAATGAGACTTTCCCCTTGAAGCGAGATGAGTCCCCATTCACCTGCATTACATGCAGAGCAATTCCGTGATCCTCATAAAGCATGTAAGGAGCCTCGACTTGCTTGACAGATTTCGAGAGAGTACCCAAGAACACTGTCACACGACTAGAGGGACAATGATCTCACCACAGCAACGCGAAGGAGCTCTATGTACCCAAAATCATATGGAGATGAGGCCCGATTCTCTTGTATTGACTCCAGAGCTATTCCCAGTTCCCATCAAAGACGACCAGTGGCCTGACGTACTTTTCGCAACTCCAGAGATTCCCTGAGAACACCGTCTCAAGTCTAGAGGAACAGCAAGTTCAGCACAGCACCTCGAGGTATGCTCATTTTCCCTGAAATCATGTCGAGATGAGAGCTGATTCCCTGGGTTAGACGCAAGACGTATGCCAACCTTCCACAAGCCCCTCAAGAGGAGGTTTCTCTCAGCAATAGATGTGAGGGAGGTACACTGAGTTTGTCGCCTCCAGTGGAATATACAACGAGAAACCATGACTCGAAAGGAGGCTGGATTTTCTTGCAGTGGCTTGAATACAGGCTCATCTTTCATCTCACAAGGAGAAGGGATGTCTGAATCCCCTGTGGAGTCCCTAGAGAAAGCCCAAGGTCCCCGACTCATTTCGACAGAATACCTCAAATGCCTTTGACACCTCGAGAGGCACGCGGAGTTCATTGCTTCCAAAAGTGACGATGCCTGACTCTTCTTGAACATTGAGAGGAATCTCAATATTTCTGTGGCTACTGGAAAGGGACCCTGCGTCTCCCGCCTCACTTCGAGAAGCATCCCTTTTGCCTGCCAAGCCTCGCAGAGATTCTTGAGGTGTCCCTCACAACTTGACAGGAGTCACGACGTCGCTGAACAAACACAGGTTTTGAAGGGCCATCCACGGCGTAACTCAAGAATATACCCCAGGTCCCCGCCCCAACTCGAGAAAAACCATGAGACTTTCCCCTCGAAGCGAGATGAGGCCCAATTCTCCTGCATTGCATGCAGAGCAATTCCGTGATCCCCATCAAGCATGTATGGAGCCTCCACTTGCTTCACGGATCTTGAGATATACACCTGAAACACTATCACACGTCTAGAGGGACCCTGAGGTCACACCAGCAATGTGAAGAAGCTTCATGCACCCCAAATCAACTCGAGATGAGTCCCGATTCTCCATTATTGACTCCAGAGCCATCCCTCCTTCCCCATCAAACAGGACCTGTGGCTAGACTTCCTTTAGGAAACTCCAGAAGTTCCCTGAGAACAACGTGCCAAGCCTAGAGGAATACCAAGTTCAGCAGAACAACTCGAGGAATGCTCCGTAGACCCAAATTGCCTGGAGATGAGAGCTGATTCCATGGCCTAGAAGCAAGACGTATGCCAACCATCCACAAACCCCTCAAGAGGAGGCTTCACTCAGCAAAAGGTGTGAGGGAGAGACCCTGAGTTTGCTGCCTCAAGTGGAATATACACCGAGAATCCCTGACTCGATAGGAGGCCGGATTTACTTGCAGTGGCTTGAATACAGGTTCATCTTTCATCTCACAAGGAGAAGGTTTGTCTAAATCAGCTGTGGAGTCCGTAGAGAAAGCCCGAGGTCCCCGCCTCATTTCGACGGAATTCCTCACATGATTTTGACACCTCGAGAAGCACGCAGAGTTCAATGCTTCCAAAAGTGACGATGCCTGACTCTTCTTGAACATGGAGAGGAATCGCAATATTACTGTGGCTACTGAAAAGGGACACTCGGTCTCCCGCCTCACCTCGAGAAGCGTCCCTTTTGCCCTGCCAAGCCTTCCAGAGATTCCTGATGTGTTCCTCGTAACTAGACTTGAGTGCCGACGTCACTGAACAAACACGGGTTTTGAGGGGCCATCCCCGCCGTAACTCGAGAATATACCCCAGGTCCCCGCCTCAAGTCGAGGAAAACCATGAGACTTCCCCCTCGAAGCGAGATGAGGACCGATTCTCCTGTACTGCATGCAGACAATTCCGTGATACCCATCAAGCATGTAAGGAGCATCAACTTGCTTTACGGATATCGAGAGAGTCCCCAAGAACACTGTCTCACGTCTACAGGGACGCTGAGGTCATCCCACCAACACGAAAGAGCTATATGTACCCCAAATAAACTCGAGATGAGGTCCAATATTGCTGCATTGACTCCAGAGCCATCCCCAATTCCCCATCACACACGACCAGTGGCCTGACTACCTTTAGGAAACTCCAGAGATTCCCCGAGAACACCGTCTCAAGTCTAGAGGAACAGCAAGTTCAGCACAGCAATTCGAGGAATGGTCCTTGTACCCGAAATCATTTCAAGATGAGATCTGATTTCCTGGCCTTGACGCAAGACGTATGCCAACCTTCCAAAAGCCCCTCAAGAGGAGGCTTCTCTCAGCAATAGGTGTGAGGGAGGGACCCTGAGTTTGTTGCCACAAGTGGAATATACACCGAGAAGCCCTGACTTGAAAGGAGGCCGGATTTCCTTGCAATGGCTTGAAAACAGGCTCATCTTTCATCTCACAAGGAGAAGGGATGTCTCAATCACTTGTGGAGTCCCTAGAGAAAACCAAAGGTCCCCGCCTCATTTCGACGGAATGGCTCCCATTCTTTTGAAACGTCGAGAGTCACGCGGAGTTCACTGCTTCCAAAAGTGACGATGCCTGACTTCTCTTGAACATTGAGAGGAATCCCAATATTTCTGTGGCTAGTGGAAAGGGACACTGGGTCTCCCGCCTCACCTCGAGAAGCATCCCTTTTGCCCTGCCAAGTCTCGCAAAGATTCCTGAGGTGTCCCTCATAACTAGACAGGAGTCCCCACGTCGCTGAACAAACACGCGTTTTGAATGTCCATTGCCGCCGTAACTCAAGAATATACCCCAGGTCAGCGCCGCAACTAGAGATAAACCATGAGATTTTCCCTTCAAAGCGAGATGAGTCCCCATTCACCTGCATTGCATGCAGAGCAATACCGTGATCCTCATAAAGCATGCATGTAAGTAGCCTCGACTTGCTTGACAGATTTCGAGAGAGTACCCAAGAACACTGTCACACGACTAGAGGGACACTGATCTTACCCCAGCAACGCGAAGGAGTTCCATGAACCCAAAATCAAATCGAGATGAGGCCCGATTCTCCTGTATTGACTCCAGAGCCATCCCCAGTTCCCATCAAAGACGACCAGTGGCCTGACGTCCTTTAAGCAACTCCAGAGATTCCCCGAGAACACCGTCTCAAGTCTAGAGGAACACCAATTTCAGCACAGCAACACGAGGAATGCTTCTCTTCCCCGAAATCGTCTCGAGATGAGAGCTGATTCCCTGGGTTAGATGCAAGACGCATGCCAACCTTCCACAAGCCCCTCCAGAGGAGGCTTCTCTCAGCAATATCTGTGAGGGAGGGACCCTGAGTTTGTCGCCTCAAGTGGAATATACACCGAGAAACCGTGACTCGAAAGGAGGTTGGATTTCCTTGCAGTGGCTTGAATACAGGCTCATCTTTCATCTCACAAGGAGAAGGGATGTCTGAATGAGCTGTGGAGTCCGTAGAGAAAGCCCGAGTTCCCCGCCTCATTTTGACGGAATGCCTCACATGATTTTGACACCTCGAGAGGCACGCGGAGTTCACTGCTTCCAAAAGTGACGATGCCTGACTCTTCTTGAACATTGAGAGGAATCGCAATATTACTGTGGCTACTGGAAAGGGACAATGGGTTTCCCGCCTCACCTCGAGAAGCTTCCCTCTTGCCCTGCCAAAACTTCCAGAGATTACTGAGGTGTTCCTCGTAACTAGACATGAGTCCCGACGTCACTGAAAAACACGTGTTTTGAGGGGCCATCCCACCCTTAACTCGAGAATATAACCCAGGTCCCGGCCTCAACTCGAGAAAAACCATGAGATTTCCCCCTCGAAGCGAGATGAGGACCGATTCTCCTGTATTGCATGCAGAACAATTCCGTGATACCCATCAAGCATGTAAGGAGCATCAACTTGCTTGACGGATATCGAGAGAGTCCCCAAGAACACTGTCACACGTCTACAGGAACGCTGAGGTCATCCCAGCAACGCGAAAGAGCAATATGTACCCCAAAAAACTCGAGATGAGGTACGATTCCACTGCATTGACCCAAGAGACATCCCCCTTTCCCCATCAAACACGACCAGTGGCCTGACTACCTTTAGGAAACTCCAGAGATTCCCCGAGAACACCGTCCCAAGTCTAGAGGAACAGCAAGTTCAGCACAGCAACTCGAGGAATGCTCCTTTTCCCCGAAATCTTCTCGAGATGAGAGCTGATTCCCTGGGTTAGACGCAAGACGTATGCCAACTTTCCACAAGCCCCTCAAGAGGAGGCTGCTCTCAGCAATAGGTGTGAGGGAGGGACCCTGAGTTTGCTGCCTCAAGTGGAATACACAGCGAGAAGACCTGACTCAGAAGGAGGCCGGATTTCCTTGCAGTGCCTTGAATACAGGCTCATTTTTGATCTCACATGAAGAAAGGATGTCTGAATCCCTTGTAGAGTCCCTAGAGAAAGCCCAAGGTCCCTGCCTCATTTCGACAGAATGCCTCACATGCTTTTGACACCTCAAGAGGCATTCGGAGTTCACTGCTTCCACAAGTGACGATGCCTGAATTCTCTTGTACATTGAGAGGAATCCCAATATTTCTGTGGCTACTGGAAAGGGACCCTGTGTCTCCCGCCTCACCTCGAGAAGAACCCTTTTGCCTGCCAAGCCTCGCAGAGATTCCTGAGGTGTCCCTCATAACTAAACAGGAGTTCCGACATCGCTGAACAAACACGCGTTTTGAAGGGCCATCCCCGCCGAAACTCGAGAATATACCCCAGGTCCCCGCCGCAACTCGAGAAAAACAATGAGACTTTCCCCTCGAAGCGAGATGAGGCCCGATTCTCCTGCATTGCAAGCAGACCAATTCCGTGATCCCCATCAAGCATGTTTGGAGCCTTGACTTGCTTGACGGATCTGAGAGAGACCCCAGGAACAGTCACAAGTCTAGAGGGACCCTGAGGTCACCCCAGCAACATGAAGGTGCTCCATGCACCACACATCAACTGGAGATGATGCCCGATTCTCCGGTATTGAATTCAGAGCCATCCCCCGTTCCCCATCAAACAGGACCTGTGGCTAGACTTCCTTTAGGCAACTCCAGAAGTTCCCCGAGAAAAATGTGCCAAGCCTAGACGAATACCAAGTTCAGCAGAACAACTCGAGGAATGTTCTGTGGACCCAAATTGCCTGGAGATGAGAGCTGATTTCCTGGTCTAGACGCAAGACGTATGCCAACCATCCACAAGCCCCTCAAGAGCAGGCTTCTCTCAGCAATAGATGTGAGGGCGGGACCCTGAATTTGATGCCTCAAGTGGAATATTCACCGAGAAAACCTGACTCGAAAGGAGGCCGGATTTCCTTGCAGAGACTTGAATACAGGTTCATCTTTCATCTCACAAGGAGAAGGGATGTCTGAATCAGCTGTGGAGTCCGAGAGAAAGCCCGAAATCCCCACCTCATTTCGACGGAATGCCTCAAATGCCTTTGACACATCGAGAGGCACGCAGAGTAACCTGCTTCCAAAAGTGACGATGCCTGACTTCTCTTGAACATTGAGAGGAATCCCAATATTTCTGTGGCTACTGGAAAGGGATCCTGGGTCTCCCGCCTCACCTCTAGAAGCGTCCCTTTTGCCCTGCCAAGCCTCGCAGAGATTCCTGAGGTGTCCCTCATAACTAGACAGGAGTCCCGACGTGGCTGAACAAACACGCGTTTTGAAAGGCCATCCATGCCGTAACTCAAGAATATACCCCAGGTCCACGCCGCATCTAGAAAAAAACAATGAGACTTTCCCCTCGAAGTGAGATGAGGCCCGATTCTCCTGCATTGCAAGCAGAGCAATTCCGTGATACCCATCAAGCATGTTTGGAGCCTTGACTTGCTTGACGGATCTCGAGAGAGACCCCAGGAACACTGTCACACACCTAGAGGGACCCTGAGGTCACCCCAGCAACGTGAAGCAGTTCCATGTACCCCAAATCAACTCGAGATGAGGCCCGATTCTCCGGTATTGAATTCAGAGCCATCCCCCGTTCCCCATCACACATGACCAGTGGCCTGACTTCCTTTAGGCAACTCCAGAGATTACCCGAGAACACCGTCCCAAGTCTAGAGGAACAGAAAGTTCAGCACAGCAACACTAGGAAGGCTCCTTGTACCCCAAAACATCTCAAGATGAGAGCTGATTCCCTGGCCTTGACGCAAGACGTATGCCAACCTTCCACAAGCCCCTCAGGAGGAGGCTTCTCTCAGCAATAGGTGTGAGGGAGGGACCCTGAGTTTGCTGCCTCAAGTGGAATATACACCGAGAAGCCCTGACTCGAAAGGAGGCCGAATTTCCTTGCAGTGACTTGAATACAGGCTCATGTTTCATCTCACAAGGAGAAGGGATGTCTAAATCCATTGTGGAGTCCCTAGAGAAAGCCCAAAGTCCCTGTCTCATTTCGATAGAAAGCCTCACATGCCTTTGATATCTTGAGAGGCACGCGGAGTTCACTGCTTCCAAAAGTGACGATGCCTGACTTCTCTTGAACATTGAGAGGAATCCCAATACTTCTGTGGCTACTGGAAAGGGACCCTGGGTCTCCCGCCTCACCTCGAGAAGCAACCCTTTTACCCTGCCAAGTCTCGCAAAGATTCCTGAGGTGTCCCTCATAACTAGACAGGAGTCCCGACGTCGCTGAACAAACACGCGTTTTGAAGGGCCATCGCCGCCGTAACTCAAGAATATAGCCCAGGTCCCCGCCGCAACTCGAGAAAAACCATGAGACTTTCCCCTCGAAGCGAGATGAGTCCCCATTCACCTGCATTGCATGCAGAGCAATTCCGTGATCCTCATAAAGCATGTAAGGAGCCTCGACTTGCTTGACAGCTCTCGAGAGAGTGCCCAAGAACACTGTCACACGTCTAAAGGGACACTGAGGTCACCCCAGCAACGCGAAGGAGCACGATGTACCCCAAATCAAATAGAGATGAGGCCCGATTCTCCAGTATTGACTCCAGAGACATCCCCCGTTTCCATCAAAGACGACCAGTGGACTGACGTCCTTTAGGAAACTCCAGAGATTCCCCAAGAACACCGTCTCAAGTCTACAGGAACACCAAGTTCAGCACAGCAACACGAGGAATGCTCCTTTTCCCCGAAATCGTCTCGAGATGAGAGCTGATTCCCTGGGTTAGACGCAAGACATATGCCAACCTTCCACAAGGCCCTCAAGAGGAGGCTTGTCTCAGCAATATCTGTGAGGGAGGGACCCTGAGTTTGTCGCCTCAAGTGGAATGTACACCGAGAAACCATGACTCGAAAGGAGGCTGGATTTCCTTGCAGTGGCTTGAATACAAGCTCATCTTTCATCTCACAAGGAGAAGGGATGTCTGAATGAGCTGTGGAGTCCGTAGAGAAAGCCCGAGTTCCCCGCCTCATTTTAACGGAATGCCTCACATGATTTTCACACCTCGAGAGGCACGCGGAGTTCACTGCTTCCAAAAGTGACGATGCCTGACTCTTCTTGAACATTGAGAGGAATCGCAATATTACTGTGGCTACTGGAAAGGGACAATGGGTTTCCCGCCTCACCTCGAGAAGCTTCCCTGCTGCCCTGCGAAGCCTTCCAGAGATTCCTGAGGTGTTCCTCGTAACTAGACATGAGTCCCGACGTCACTGAAAAACACATGTTTTGAGGGGCCATCCCCGCCTTAACTCGAGAATATAACCCAGGTCCCCGCCTCAACTCGAGAAAAACCATGAGACTTCCCCCTCGAAGTGAGATGACGACAGATTCTCCTCTATTGCATGCAGAGCAATTCCGTGATCCCCATCAAGCATGTATGGAGCCTCGACTTGCTTGATGGATCTTGAGAGAGCCCCCAAGAACACTGTCAAAGGTCTAGAGGGACACTAAGGTCACCCAAGTTACGTAAAGTAGCTCCATGTACCCCAAATCAACTCGAGATGAGGTCCGATTCTGCTGCATTGACTCCAGAGCCATCCCCCCTTCCCCATCAAACACGACCAGTGGCCTGACTACCTTTAGGCAACTCTAGAGATTCCCCGAGAACACCGTCCCAAGTCTAGAGGATCAGCAAGTTCAGCACAGCAACTCGAGGAATACTCCTTGTACCCCAAATAGTCTCGAGATGAGAGCTGATTCCCTGGCCTAGACGCAAGATGTATGCCAACCTTCCACAAGCCCCTCAAGAGGAGGCTTCTCTCAGAAAACGGTGTGAGGGAGGGACCCTGAGTTTGCTGCCTCAAGTTTAATATACACCGAGAAGCCCTGACTTGAAAGGAGGCCGGATTTCCTTGCAGTGGCTTGAATACAGGCTCATCTTTCATCTCACAAGGAGAAGGGAAGTCTGAATCCCCTGTGGAGTCCCTAGAGAAAGCCCAATTTCCCCACCTCATTTCGACAGAATACCTCGAGAGGACACCTCGCGGAGCAGAGTTCACTGCTTCCAAAAGTGACGATGCCTGACTTCTCTGTACATTGAGAGGAATCCCAATATTTCTGTGGCTACTGGGAAGGGACCCTGGGTCTCCCGCCTCACCTCGAGAAGCGTCCCTTTTGCCTGCCAAGCCTTCGCAGAGATTCCTGAGTTGTCCCTCATAACTAGACATGAGTCCCGACGTCACTGAACAAACACGCGTTTTGAAGGGCCATCCCCGCCGTAACTCAGTAATATACCCCAGGTCCCCGCCGCAACACGAGAAAAACCATGAGACTTCCCCCTCGAAGCGAGATGAGGATCCCGATTCACCTGCATTGCATGCAGAGCAATTCCGTGATCCCCATCAAGCATGTATGGAGCCTCGACTTGCTTGACGGATCTCGAGAGAGTCCCCAAGAACACTGTCACACGTCTAGAGGGACCCTGAGGTCACCCCAGAAACGTGAAGGAGCTCCATGTACCCCAAATCAACTCGAGATGATTGCCGATTCCCCTGCATTGACTCCAGAGCCATCCCCCATTCCCCATCAAACAAGACCAGTGGCCTGACTTCCTTTAGGTAACTCCAGAGATTCCCCTTGAACACCGTTCCAAGTCTAGAGGAACACCAAGTTCAGCTCAGCACCTCGAGGAATACTGTGTGTAACCCAAATCGTCTCGAGATGAGAGCTGATTCCCTGGCTTAGACGCAAGACGTATGCCAACTTTCCACAAGCCCCTCAAGAGGAGGCTTCTCTCAGCAATTGATGTGAATGAGATTTGGTAATACAGATCAAAAACAATCCATATGGACATCATTGTTATTTAAATATGTCCCACCAAATATAAATATCAAAATTAATGGTAAAAGATTTTCGGGACCCTCAGCACTGGGTCTAATATTATCATTTCCAAACTATTCTGGCCCAAATCCTGACCTATACAAAAGGTCTCTTGCCAAATTGTAGGAATTTCTCCAGCAAAAGTACAATAAATTTATCAAAATATTCAAATCTACACATATGATAGACCAAAAGACCAACCTACTACATTAAGACCTTATATGATAGATAAATCCCTTAATCTAATAGGAAGGGACTTATGCAATCGCAAACTCAGATATACATTCCACATTTTTCCTAGGGGCCACTGCTCATTTTACAAACAAAACAATTTTTAAAGTAACTGAGAATATTTATGAGCCTATTTAGACAAAGCAGTGGCCCCTTACGAAAGAATAATTGCTAGCTACTAAAGAACTTCTAAACACACAATTAAAATGGAAACATATTGAAGAATCTTGCTCTTTTTGGAACTCTCCTATTTTTGTTATACAAAGGAAATGTAAACAATGGTGTCTCTTAACAGAGTTTAAAATAGTTAATTCTTTTTTGAAACATCGGTTTGCATTGTAACCTGAAATCCCATTACTATTCCTCAAATTTGGCACATTATTATTACTGATTCACAAGATTGTTTTTTTAATATGCCTTTACACCGTTTAGACCGGGAGAGATTAACTTTCTCTCTCCCTTATCCTAATCATATCGGGCCTCATAAAAGATTTCAGTAGACTATGTTACCTCATTGTATGCTTAGACGTTCTGCTACTGCTGCTGCTAAGTCACTTAAGTCATGTCCTACTCTATGTGACCCCATAGATGTCAGCCCACCAGGCTCCCCTATCCTGAGATTCTCCAGACAAGAGTACTGAAATAGGGTTCCACTGTCGTCTCCATAATAGTCCTAGCATTTGTCAAAATTTTATAGCCAAGGCTTTAGTTCCTATGTGCAAAAATTCCCTCAGGCATACAGCATTAATAATATACTATAGCTACAAAAAAGAGAAAGGATATTTTTGACACTGAATGCCTATGATGTACTTTAGACTCCAGTGGAAACTGATGAAAATAAAATTTTTATCGAAATTGCAAAACCGGTACTTGATGCACGTGTAGTAATGGAAAGGTTAACTTGTTAAAATATTTTTTTTTCAGAATTCCAGTTCTGCCTGGGAAACAAAAATAGGCCTAACAAAAATCCTTAAGTTAACTCTTATCATGTCCTTGGGATACGCAGCCCACTCTTTCTAGGAATCCAGCAATGAGCAAATTGGTGGAGCTCAAAAAATATAAATTAAAAAAAAGATATTTTAAATTTCATGAGGAGAACTATGTCTATGTATCTAAAGTTATCTATGTCTAAATGTATATTTTTGTTTTTAGATAGTGTGGAATAAATAGGCTCTATTTGGATTCAGCTTTACATGAACTGAAGGGTGTTCAAAGTTGGGTATAATGATTATTTAATTGTGAATGTAATTTCAATATAATTATTTGTTAATCTAGTAGGGACATGACTTGTGTCATCAACCTTTTATAATACTTTTCTTATACCTTGGTTTGGGGTAAGATAAGATTGTCGAAAAAAAAGGTAACTCTTTATATATATATATATAGATAGATAGATAGAGATAGATAGATAGATAGATAGATAGATAAGATGAAAACTTTTAGATAAGCTCTACTAAAAAGAATTGTATTTTTGAGAAAATGATCTATTTTATATAATCTGGAGCGGTCTCTTGGGATCACAGTGACTTAGGTTGCTGGACTTATGCTGAACTAAGTAGTAGAAATTTGTTGAATCCCGGTGTCATTTCCAAAGGAATTAGGATTTTAAAGCGTTAATTGCAGAACATTGGCTGACTCCTACAAGGGGATTTCCTTGCAGAAGAGATGAAGTGATTTTAAGCATTTAATGAATATAAATATATATTTGTATTGGAATGAATGTATATACAATATAATATGATTTGATAAATATGTTCAATGATCTATAAAATGCTAACATGCAAGATATTTCATGGTTGCTATAGAAAAGTAAAATATAGTCCAGAGGAACACCAAGTTCAGCACACCAACTCAAGGAAAGCTTCGGGTACCACAAATCATCTCGAGATGAGAGCTGATTCTCAATTTTTAACTCAAGAGGAATGCAACTTTCCACAAGCACCTGAGCAGAAGTCCTCTCTTAGCTATAGGTATGTGAGAGGGACCCTGAGTTTGCTGTCTCAAGTGGAATGAACACCGAGATGCCATGACTCGAAATATGGGTGGATTTCCCGCCAGTGACTTGAATCCAGGCTAGTGTTTCATCTCGCAAGATGAAGGGATGTGTGAATCCCCTGTGGAGACTTTAGAGAAAGCCCTAGTTCCCCGCCTCATCTTGACAGGAGGCCTCACATCCCCTTGAAAATTCTAGAGGAACTTGGAGTTCAATGCATCAAAACGACAACAAGCCTGACTCCTCTTAAAATTGATAGGAATTCGACAATCACTGTGGGAACTGAAAGGACCCTGGGTCTCAAGTCTCACCTAAAGAGGCATCCCTATTGCCCTGCCAAGCCTCGATGAGAATCTCGAGGTGTCCCTTGCAACTAGACATGAGTCCTGAATTCGCTGAACAAACTCGAGTTTTGAAGGGCCAACCAAGTCCTAACTCGAGAATATACCCCAGGTTCCCGCCTCAACTTGAGAAAAACGGCGAGTCTTCCCCCTTGCTGCCAGATGAGGTCGGATTCCCCTGCATGGGGTGACAGAAATTCCTTGTTTCACATCAAACACGAAAGGAGCCTTGACTATCTGGATGGAACTCCAGAGAGTCCTCAAGAACATTGTCACAAATTTAGAGGCACCCTGACATCACTGCACCAACATGAAAGAGCTATGTGTTCCCCAATTCAACTCGTGATGAGTCCAGATTCTCCTACATTGTCTGCAGGGCCATCCCGTGTTCCCCATCATACAAGACAGGTGGCTTGAATTCCTTTGGGCAACTACAGAGATTCCCCGAGAACACCATCTGAAGTCTAGAAGAATATCAAGTTAAGCACATCAAATCGAGAAAATTTTCATGCACCCCAAATCATCTCGAGAGGAGAGTATATTCCCTGGCTTTGACAAAAGAGGAA
>JAJLRB010001082.1:0-26017 GCA_020976825.1 Odocoileus hemionus
AAAAAAACTGCCGCGGGGACCTAATCTCTAATGGAGCAAAGGTGCTTTAAAGATTTATCTATGAGTATACACAGGCTGCAATAAAAGAAACTTCTTTCGGAAATGATAGAATTCAGCAAACCAAACAAACTGTAAAGGTTACCAAGGGAACAAGGAGTAATGTTAGTTACAAGGTCAGGAGACAATCCATATCTCAAGAAAGGGGAAGGGGACTAAGCAGTTTTGTCTTAAAGAGTTGCTCTGCTGAACTTGGTGTTCCTCTGCACTTTGGACGGTTTTCTTGGGGATTCTCTGTTGTTGTTTGAAGCAAGTCAAGCCACTTCTCGTGTTTGATGGAGAATTTGGGATGGTTCTGGAGCACATGCAGGGAAATCTAGACTCATCTCAAGTTGATTTGCGCAGCACGGAGCCCTTTCGTGTTGCTGCGGTGACATCAGGGTCCCTCTAGACTTGTGACTGTGTTCCTGGGCACTCTCTGAAGTTCCATCCAGAAAGTCGAGACTCCTTTCATGTTTGATGGGGAACAGGGTATTGCTCTGCATGCAATGCAGGGGAATCGGGCCTCATCTGGCGGAGAGGAGGAAGTCTCGTGGTTTTTCTCGAGTTGCGGCGGGAACCTGGGGTATATTCTCGTGTTAGGATGTGGATGGTCCTTCAAAAGTCGTGTTTATTCAGCGATGTCAGGACTCATGTCTAGTTTCCAGGGACACATCTGAATTCTCCTCGAGGCTTGGCAGGGCAAAAGGGAACCCTCTGTCGTTGAGACTTGGGAACCAGGTTCCCTTTCCAGGTGCCACAGGGATATTGGGATTTCTGTCAATTTTCAATAGGATTCAGGCATCGTCTCCTTTGGAAGCATTGAACCCGAAGTTCCTTTCGAGTTTTCAAAGGAATGTGAGGCATCACGTCGAGATGAGGCGGGGAAATAGTGCTTTCTCTAAAGTCTCCACAGGGGATTCAGACATCCCTTCACCTTCTGAAAAGAAAGACGATCCTGCATTCAAATCACTGCAGGGAAATCCGGCCTTATTTCGAATCAGGGCATCTTGGTGTCCATGCCACTTGAGGCAGCATAGTCCCGGTACCTCTTACATATTTATATCTCAGAGAAGTCTCCTCTTGATGTGATTATGAAAAGCTGGCATTCCTCTTTTGTCAAAGCCAGGGAATATACTCTCCTCTCGAGATGATTTGGGGTGCATGGAAATTTTCTCGATTTGATGTGCTTAACTTGATATTCTTCTAGACTTCAGATGGTGTTCTCGGGGAATCTCTGTAGTTGCCCAAAGGAATTCAAGCCACCTGTCTTGTATGATGGGGAACACGGGATGGCCCTGCAGACAATGTAGGAGAATCTGGACTCATCACGAGTTGAATTGGGGAACACATAGCTCTTTCATGTTGGTGCAGTGACGTCAGGGTGCCTCTAAATTTGTGACAATGTTCTTGAGGACTCTCTGGAGTTCCATCCAGATAGTCAAGGCTCCTTTCGTGTTTGATGTGAAACAAGGAATTTCTGTCACCCCATGCAGGGGAATCCGACCTCATCTGGCAGCGAGGGGGAAGACTCGCCGTTTTTCTCAAGTTGAGGCGGGAACCTGGGGTATATTCTTGAGTTAGGACTTGGTTGGCCCTTCAAAACTCGAGTTTGTTCAGCGAATTCAGGACTCATGTCTAGTTGCAAGGGACACCTCGAGATTCTCATCGAGGCTTGGCAGGGCAATAGGGATGCCTCTTTAGGTGAGACTTGAGACCCAGGGTCCTTTCAGTTCCCACAGTGATTGTCGAATTCCTATCAATTTTAAGAGGAGTCAGGCTTGTTGTCGTTTTGATGCATTGAACTCCAAGTTCCTCTAGAATTTTCAAGGGGATGTGAGGCCTCCTGTCAAGATGAGGCGGGGAACTAGGGTTTTCTCTAAAGTCTCCACAGGGGATTCACACATCCCTTCATCTTGCGAGATGAAACACTAGCCTGGATTCAAGTCACTGGCGGGAAATCCACCCATATTTCGAGTCATGGCATCTCGGTGTTCATTCCACTTGAGACAGCAAACTCAGGGTCCCTCTCACACACCTATAGCTAAGAGAGGACTTCTGCTCAGGTGCTTGTGGAAAGTTGCATTCCTCTTGAGTTAAAAATTGAGAATCAGCTCTCATCTCGAGATGATTTGTCGTACCCGAAGCTTTCCTTGAGTTGGTGTGCTGAACTTGGTGTTCCTCTGGACTATATTTTACTTTTCTATAGCAACCATGAAATATCTTGCATGTTAGCATTTTATAGATCATTGAACATATTTATCAAATCATATTATATTGTATATACATTCATTCCAATACAAATATATATTTATATTCATTAAATGCTTAAAATCACTTCATCTCTTCTGCAAGGAAATCCCCTTGTAGGAGTAAGCCAATGTTCTGCAATTAACGCTTTAAAATCCTAATTCCTTTGGAAATGACACCGGGATTCAACAAATTTCTACTACTTAGTTCAGCATAAGTCCAGCAACCTAAGTCACTGTGATCCCAAGAGACCGCTCCAGATTATATAAAATAGATCATTTTCTCAAAAATACAATTCTTTTTAGTAGAGCTTATCTAAAAGTTTTCATCTTATCTATCTATCTATCTATCTATCTATATATATATAAAGAGTTACCTTTTTTTTCGACAATCTTATCTTACCCCAAACCAAGGTATAAGAAAAGTATTATAAAAGGTTGATGACACAAATCATGTCCCTACTAGATTAACAAATAATTATATTGAAATTACATTCACAATTAAATAATCATTATACCCAACTTTGAACACCCTTCAGTTCATGTAAAGCTGAATCCAAATAGAGCCTATTTATTCCACACTATCTAAAAACAAAAATATACATTTGGACATAGATAACTTTAGATACATAGACATAGTTCTCCTCATGAAATTTAAAATATCTTTTTTTTTATTTATATTTTTTGAGCTCCACCAATTTGCTCATTGCTGGATTTCTAGAAAGAGTGGGCTGCGTATCCCAAGGACATGATAAGAGTTAACTTAAGGATTGTTGTTAGGCCTATTTTTGTTTCCCAGGCAGAACTGGAATTCTGAAAAAAAAATATTTTAACAAGTTAACCTTTCCATTACTACACGTGCATCAAGTACCGGTTTTGCAATTTCGATAAAAATTTTATTTTCATCAGTTTCCACTGGAGTCTAAAGTACATCATAGGCATTCAGTGTCAAAAATATCCTTTCTCTTTTTTGTAGCTATAGTATAATATTAATGCTGTATGCCTGAGGGAATTTTTGCACATAGGAACTAAAGCCTTGGCTATAAAATTTTGACAAATGCTAGGACTATTATGGAGACGACAGTGGAACCCTATTTCAGTACTCTTGTCTGGAGAATCTCAGGATAGGGGAGCCTGGTGGGCTGACATCTATGGGGTCACATAGAGTAGGACATGACTTAAGTGACTTAGCAGCAGCAGTAGCAGAACGTCTAAGCATACAATGAGGTAACATAGTCTACTGAAATCTTTTATGAGGCCCGATATGATTAGGATAAGGGAGAGAGAAAGTTGATCTCTCCCGGTCTAAACGGTGTAAAGGCATATTAAAAAAACAATCTTGTGAATCAGTAATAATAATGTGCCAAATTTGAGGAATAGTAATGGGATTTCAGGTTACAATGCAACCCGATGTTTCAAAAAAGAATTAACTATTTTAAACTCTGTTAAGAGACACCATTGTTTACATTTCCTTTGTATAACAAAAATAGGAGAGTTCCAAAAAGAGCAAGATTCTTCAATATGTTTCCATTTTAATTGTGTGTTTAGAAGTTCTTTAGTAGCTAGCAATTATTCTTTCGTAAGGGGCCACTGCTTTGTCTAAATAGGCTCATAAATATTCTCAGTTACTTTAAAAATTGTTTTGTTTGTAAAATGAGCAGTGGCCCCTAGGAAAAATGTGGAATGTATATCTGAGTTTGCAATTGTATAAGTCCCTTCCTATTAGATTAAGGGATTTATCTATCATATAAGGTCTTAATGTAGTAGGTTGGTCTTTTGGTCTATCATATGTGTAGATTTGAATATTTTGATAAATTTATTGTACTTTTGCTGGAGAAATTCCTACAATTTGGCAAGAGACCTTTTGTATAGGTCAGGATTTGGGCCAGAATAGTTTGGAAATGATAATATTAGACCCAGTGCTGAGGGTCCCGAAAATCTTTTACCATTAATTTTGATATTTATATTTGGTGGGACTTATTTAAATAACAATGATGTCCATATGGATTGTTTTTGTTCTGTATTACCAAATCTCATTCACATCAATTGCTGAGAGAAGCCTCCTCTTGAGGGGCTTGTGGAAAGTTGGCATACGTCTTGCGTCTAAGCCAGGGAATCAGCTCTCATCTCGAGACGATTTGGGTTACACACAGTATTCCTCGAGGTGCTGAGCTGAACTTGGTGTTCCTCTAGACTTGGAACGGTGTTCAAGGGGAATCTCTGGAGTTACCTAAAGGAAGTCAGGCCACTGGTCTTGTTTGATGGGGAATGGGGGATGGATCTGGAGTCAATGCAGGGGAATCGGCAATCATCTCGAGTTGATTTGGGGTACATGGAGCTCCTTCACGTTTCTGGGGTGAACTCAGGGTCACTCTAGCCGTGTGACAGTGTTCTTGGGGACTCTCTCGAGATCCGTCAAGCAAGTCGAGGCTCCATACATGCTTGATGGGGATCACGGAATTGCTCTACATGCAATGCAGGTGAATCGGGATTCATCTCGCTTCGAGGGGGAAGTCTCATGGTTTTTATCGTGTTGCGGCGGGGACCTGGGGTATATTACTGAGTTACGACGGGGATGGCCCTTCAAAACACGTGTTTGTTCAGCAACGTCGGGACTCATGTCTAGTTATGAGGGACAACTCAGGAATCTCTGCAAGGCTCGGCAGGCAAAAGGGACGCTTCTCGAGGTGAGGCGGGAGACCCAGGGTCCCTTCCCAGTAGCCACAGAAATATTGGGATTCCTCTCAATGTACATGAGAAGTCAGGCATCGTCACTTTTGGAAGTAGTGAACTCCGCGGGCCTCTCGAGGTATTCTGTCGACATGAGGTGGGGAAATTGGGCTTTCTCTAGGGACTCCACAGGGGATTCAGACTTCCCTTCTCCTTGTGAGATGAAAGATGAGCCTGTATTCAAGCCACTGCAAGGAAATCCGACCTCCTTTCAAGTCAGGGCTTCTCGGTGTATATTAAACTTGAGGCAGCAAACTCAGGGTCCCTCCCTCACACCTATTGCTGAGAGAAGCCTCCTCTTGAGGGGCTTGTGGAAGGTTGGCATACATCTTGCGTCTAGGCCAGGGAATCAGCTCTCATCTCGAGACGATTTGGGGTAAAAGGAGCATTCCTCGAGTTGCTGTGCTGAACTTGCTGATCCTATAGACTTGGGACGGTGTTCTCGGGGAATCTCTAGAGTTGCCTAAAGGTAGTCAGGCCACTGGTCGTGTTTGATGGGGAACGGGGGATGGCTCTGGAGTCAATGCAGCAGAATCGGACCTCATCTCGAGTTGATTTGGGGTACATGGAGCTACTTTACGTAACTTGGGTGACCTTAGTGTCCCTCTAGACCTTTGACAGTGTTCTTGGGGACTCTCTCAAGACTCATCAAGCAAGTCGAGGCTCCATACATGCTTGATGAGGATCATGGAATTGCTCTGCATGCAATGCAGGGGAATGGGTACTAATCTCGCTTCGAGGGGGAAGTGTCATGGTTTTTCTAGAGTTTCGAAGGGAACCTGGGGTATATTCTTGAGTTATGGGGGGATGAACCTTCAAAACGCGTGTTTGTTCAGCGACGTCCGGACTCCTTTCTAGTTATGAGGGACACTTCAGGAATCTCTGCAAGGGTTGGCAGGGCAAAAGGGACGCTTCTCGAGGTGAGGCAGAAGACCCAGGATCCCTTTCCAGCAGCCACAGAAATATTGGGATTCCTCTCAATGTACAAGAGAAGTCAGGCATCGTTACTTTTGGAAGCAGTGAACTCCGCGTGCCTCTCGAGGTGTCAAAAGCATGTGAGGCATTCTGTCGAAATGAGGCTGGGACCATGGGCTTTCTCTAGGGACTTCACAGGGGATTCAGACATTCCTTCTCCTTGTGAGATGAAACACAAGCCTGTATTCAAGCCACTGCAAGAAAATCCAGCCTCCTTTTGAGTCACGGCTTCTCGGTGTATATTCCACTTGAGGCAGCAAACTCAGGGTCCCTCCCTCACACATATTGCTGAGAGAAGCCTCTTCTTGAGTGTCTTGTGGAACGTTGGCATGCGTCTTGCGTCTAAGCCAGGGAATCAGCTCTTATCTCGAGACGATTTCGGGGAGAAGGAGCATTCCTCGTGTTGTTCTGCTGAACTTGGTGTTCCTCTAGACTTGAGACAGTGTTCTCGGGGAATTTCTGGAGTGGCCTAAAGGAAGTCAGGCCACTGGTCGTGTTTGATGGGGAACGGGGGATGGCTCTGGAGTCAATACAGGAGAATCGGGCCTCATCTCGAGTTGATTTGGGGTACATGGAGCTCCTTCACGTTGCTGGGTTGACCTCAGGGTCCCTCTAGACGTGTGACAGGGTTCTTGGTGACTCTCTCGAGATCCGTTAAGCAATTCGAAGCTCCTTACATGTTTTATGGGGATCACGGAATTGCTCTGCATGCAATGCAGGTGAATGAGGACTCAGCTCATTTCGAGGGGGTCGTCTCATGGTTTTTCTTGAGTTGAGTCAGGGACCTCAGGTATATTCTCTAGTTAAGGTGGGGATGGACCTTCAAAACATGTGTCTGCTCAGCGACATTGGGACTCCAGTCTAGTTACGAGGGACACCTCAGGAATCATTGCGAGGCTTGGCAGGGCAAAAGTGAAGCTTCTCGAGGTGAGGCGAGAGACCCAGGGTCCCTGTCCAGTAGCCAGAGTAATATTGCAATTCCTCACAATGTTCAAGAAGAGTCAGGCATCGTCACTTTTGCAAGCAGTGAACTCCGTGTGCCTCTCGAGGTGTCTAAAGCATGTGAGACATTCCGTCGAAATAAGCCGGGTACCTCGGGCTATCTCTCGGTCTCCACAGTTGATTCAGACATCCCTTCTCCTTGTGAGATGAAAGATGAGCCAGTACTCAAGCCACTGCAAGTGAATCTGGCCTCCTTTCGAGTCAGGGCTTCTCGGTGTATATTCCATTTGAGGCAGCAAACTCAGGGTCCCTCCCTCAAACCTATTGCTGAAAGAAGCCTCCTCTTGAGGGGCTTGTGGAAGGTTGGCATACGTCTTGCGTCTAGGTCACGGAATCAACTCTCATCTCGAGACGATTTGGGGTACAAGGAGTGTTCCTCGAGTTGCTGTGCTGAACTTGATGTTCCTCTAGACTTGGAACTGTGTTCTCGGGAAATCTCTGGAGTTGCCTAAAGGAAGTCAGGCCACTGGTCGTGTTTGATGGGGAACGGGGGATGGTTCTTGGATCAATGCAGCGTAATCGGACCTCACCTCGAGTTGATATGGGGTACATGTATCTCTTTCGCATTGCTGGGCTGACCTCAGGGTCCCTGTAGACGTGTGACAGTGTTCTTGGGGAGTCTCCCGAAATCCGTCAAGCAAGTCGATGCTTCTTACATGCTTGATGGGTATCAAGGAATTGTTCTGCATGTAATGCAGAAGAATTGGGCCTCATCTTGTTTCAAGGGGGAAGTTTCATGGTTTTTCTCGAGTTGAGGCCGGGACCTGGGGTATATTCTCGAGTTACGGCGGGGATGGCCCTTCAAAACGCGTGTTCGTTCAGCGACATCGGGACTCCAGTCTAGGTACGAGGGACACCTCAGGAATCTCTGCGAGGCTTGGCAGGGCAAAAGGGACGCTTGTCGAGGTGAGGCCGGAGACCCAGGGTCCCTTTCCAGTAGCCACAGTAATATTGCGATTCCTCTCAATGTTCAAGAAGAGTCAGGCATCGTCACTTTTGGAAGCAGTGAACTTTGCATGCCTCTCGAGGTGTCAAAAGCATGTGAGGCATTCCAGCGAAATGAGGCAGGGACCTCGGGCTTTCTCTATGGACTCCACAGGATATTCAGACATCCCTTCTACTTGTGAGATAAAACACGAGCCTGTATTCAAGCCACTGCAAGGAACTACGGCCTCCTTTCGAGTCAGGGCTTCTCGGTGTATATTCCACCTGAGGCAGCAAACTCAGGGTCCCTCCGTCACACATATTGCTGAGAGAATCTTCCTCTTGAGGGGCTTGTGGAACATTGGCATACGTCTTGCGTCTAGTGCAGGGAATCAGCTCGCATCTCCAGGCAATTTGTGTCCACGGAGCATTCCTCGAGTTGTTCTGCTGAACTTCGTATTCTTCTAGGCTTGGCACATTGTTCTCGGGGAACTTCTGGAGTTGCCTAAAGGAAGTCTAGCCACAGGTCCTGTTTGACGGTGAACGGGGGATGTCTCTGGAGTCAATACCGGAGAATCGGCCCAAATCTCGAGTAGATTTGTGGTGCATGGAGCTCCTTAACTTTGCAGGGGTGACCTCAGGGACCCTCTAGACTTGTGACAGTGATCTTGGGCACTCTCTCGCGATCTGTCAAGCAAGTCGAGGCTCCATACGTGCTTCATGGGGATCACGGAATTGCTCTGCATGCAATGCAGGAGAATCGGGCCTCATCTCCCTTCGAGGGGAAAGTCTCATGGTTTTTCTCGAGTTGCGGCAGGGACCTGGGGTATATTCTTGAGTTAGGACGGGGATGGCCCTTCAAAACACATGTTTGTTCAGCGACGTCGGGACTCCTGTCTAGTTATGAGGGAAACCCAAGGAATCTCTGCGAGGCTTGGCAGGCAAAAGGGACGCTTCTCGAGGTGAGGCGGGAGACACAGGGTCCCTTTCCATTAGCCACAGAAATATTGGGATTCCTCTCAATGTACAAGAGAAGTCAGGCATCGTCACTTTTGGAAGCAGTGAACTCTATGTGCCTCTCGAGGTGTCAAAGGCATGTGAGGCATTCCGTCGAAATGAGGCGGGAAACTTGGGCTTTCTCTAGGGACTCCACAGTTGATTCAGACATCCCTTCTCCTTGTGAGATGAAAGATGAGCCTGTATTCAAACCACTGCAAGGAAATCTGGCCTCCTTTCGAGTCAGGGCTTCTCAGTATATATTCCACTTGAGGCAGCAAACTCAGGGTCCCTCCCTCAAACCTATTGCTGAGAGAAGCCTTCTCTTGAGCGGCTTGTGGAAGGCTGGCATACGTCTTGCGTCTAGGCCAGGGAATCAGCTCTCATCTCGAAACGATTTGGGGTTCAAGGAGAATTCCTCGAGTTGCTGTGCTGAACTTGCTGTTCCTCTAGACTTGGGACGTTGTGTTCAGAGAATCTCTGGAGTTGCCTTAAGGTAGTCAGGCCATTGGTCGTGTTTGATGGGGAATGGGAGATGGCTCTGGAGTCAATGCAGCGGAATCGGACCTCATCTCGAGTTAATTTGGGTTACATGGAGCTCTTTCGCGTTGCTGGGGTGACCTGAGGGTCCCTGTAGACGTCTGACAGTGTTCTTGGGGACGCAATCAAGATCCGTCAAGCAAGTCGATGCTCCTTATATGCTTAATGGGATACACGGAATTGTTCTGCATGCAATGCAGGAGAATCGGGCCTCATCTCACTTCTAAGGGGACGTCTCATGGTTTTCCTTGACTTGAGGCAGGGACCTGGGGTATATTCTCGAGTTACGGAGGGGATGGCCCCTCAGAACACGTGTTTGTTCAGTGACGTCGGGACTCAAGTCTAGTTACGAGGGACACCTCAGGAATATCTGGAAGGCTTGGCAGGGCAAAAGGGACGCTTCTCGAGGTGAGGCGGGAGACCCAGTGTCCCTTTCCAGTAGCCACAGAAATATTGGGATTCCTCTCAATTTTCAAGAGAAGTCAGGCATCTTCACTTTTGGAAGCAATGAACTCTGCGTGCCTCTCGAGGTGTCAAAGGCATGTGAGGCATTCCGTCGAAATGAGGCAGGGACCTCGGGCTTTCTCTCGGGACTCCACAGCTGATTCAGACATCCCTTCTCCTTGTGAGATGAAAGATGAGCCTGTGTTCAAGCCACTGCAAGGAAATCCGGCCTCCTTTCGAGGCAGGGCTTCTCGGTGTATATTCCACTTGAGGCAGCAGACTCAGGGTCCCTCCCTCACACCTATTGCTGAGAGAAGCCTCCTCATGAGTGGCTTGTGGAAGCTTGTCATACGTCTTGCGTCTAACCCAGGGAATCAGCTCTCATCTCGACACGATTTTGGGGAAAAGGAGCATTCCTCGAGTTGCTCTGCTGAACTTGGTGTTCCTCTAGACTTGAGACGGTTTCTCGGGGAATCTCTGGAGTTGCGTAAAGGACGTCAGGCCACCGGTCTTTTTCGATGGGAATGGGGGATGTCTCTGGAGTCAATACAGGAGAATCGGGCCTCATCTCGAGTTGATTTCGGGTACATGGAGCTCCTTCGTGTTGCTGGGGTGACCTCAGTGTCCCTCTAGACGTGTGACAGTTATCTTGGGCACTTTCTCGAGATCTGTCAAGCACGTCTAGGCTCCTTACATGCTCTATGAGGATCACAGAATAGCTCTGCATGCAGTGCAGTAGAATTCGGCCTCATCTCGCTTCGAGAGGAAAGTTTCCTGGTTTTTCTCGAGTTGCAGGGGGAACTGGGGTATATTCTTGAGTTAGGGCTGGGATGGCATTTCAAAACGCGTGTTTGTTTAGCGATGTCGGGACTCAAGTCTAGTTTCGAATGACACCTCACGAATCTCTGCGAGGCTTGACAGGCAAAACGGACGCATCTCCAGGTGAGGCGGGAGACGCAGGGTCCCTTTCCATTAGTCACAGAAATATTGGGATTCCTCTCAATGTACAAGAGAAGTCAGGCATTGTCACCTTTGGGAGCAGTGAACTCCGCGTGCCTCTCGAGGTGTCAAAATCATGTGAGGCATTCCGTCCAAATGAGGCAGGGAACTTGGGCTTTCTCTAGGGACTCCACAGGGGATTCAGACATCCCTTCTCCTTATGAGATGAAAGATGATCCTGTATTGAAGCCACTGCAAGGAAATCTGGCCTCCTTTCGAGTCAGGGCTTCTTGGCATATATTCCACTTTAGGGAGCAGACTCAGGGTCCCTCCCTCACACTTATTGCTGAGAGAAACCTTCTCTTGATTGGTTTGTGGAAGGTTGGCATACGTCTTGCGACTAGGCCAGGGAATCAGCTCTCATCTCGAGACGATTTGAGGTTCAAGGAGCATTCCTCGAGTTGCTGTGCTTAACTTGCTGTTCCTCTAGGCTTGGGACGGTGTTCTCAGGGAATCTCTGGAGTTGCCTTAAGGTAGTCAGGCCACTGGTCGTGTTTGATGGGGGACGGGGGATGTCCCTGGAGTCAATACAGGAGAATTGGGCCTCATCTCGAGTTGATTTGGGGTAGATGAAGCTCCTTCGCGTTGCTGGGGTGACCTCAGTGTCCCTCTAGACGTGTGACAGTGATCTTGGGCCATCTCTCAAGATCTGTCAAGCAAATCGAGGCTCCTTACATGGTTTATGAGGATCACAGAATTGCTCTGAATGCAATGCAGGAGAATCGGGCCTCATCTCGCTTGAGGGGAAAGTCTCATGGTTTTTCTCGAGTTGCGGCGGGGACCTGGGTTACATTCTTGAGTTAGGGCGGGGATGGCCCTTCAAAATGCGTGTTTGTTCAGTGATGTCGGGACTCCTCTCTAGTGATCAGGGACACCTCAGGAATCTCTGCGAGGCTTGGCACGAAAAAAGGGACGCTTCTCGATGTGAGGCGGGAGATGCAGTGTCACATTACAGTAGCCACAGAAATATTGGGATTCTTCTCAATGTACAAGAGGAGTCAGGCATCGTCACTTTTGGAAGCAGTGAACTGGGCGTGCATATCGAGGTGTCAAAATCATGTGAGGCATTCCATCGAAATGAGGCGGGGACCTTGGGCTTTCTCTAGGGACTCCACAGGGGATTCAGACATCCCTTCTCCATGTGAGATGTAAGATGAGCCTGTCTTCAAGCCTCTGAAAGGAAATCACTCCTCCTTTCGAGTCAGGGCTTCTCGGTATATATTCCACTTGAGGCAGCAAACTCAGGGTCCTTCCCTCACACTTATTGCTGAGATAATCCTTCTCTTGAGCGGCTTGTGGAAGGCTGGCATACGTCTTGCATCTAGGCCACGGAATCAGCTCTCATCTAGAGACGATTTGGGGTTCAAGGAGAATTCCTCGAGTTGCTGTGCTGATCTTGCTGTTCCTCTATACTTCGGACGGTGTTCTCAGGTTATCTCTGGAGTTGCCTAAATGTAATCAGGCCTCTTGTCGTGCTTGATGGGGAATGGGTGATGGCTCTGGAGTCAATGCAGCGGAATCGGACCTCATCTCGAGTTTATTTGGGGTAAATATAGCTCTTTCGCGTTGCTGGGATGACCTCAGCGTGCCTGTAGACGTGTGACAGTGTTCTTGGGGACACTCTCGATATCCGTAAAGCAAGTTGATGCTCCTTACATGCTTGATGGGTATCACGGAATTGTTCTGCATGCAATACAGGAGAATCGGTCCTCATGTCGCTTCGAGGGGGAAATCTCATGGTTTTCCTCGAGTTGAGGCGGGGACCTGGGGTATATTCTCGAGTTATGGCAGGGATGGCCCCTCAAAACACGTGTTTGTTCAGTGACGTCGGGACTCAAGTCTAGTTGCGAAGAACCCCTCAGGAATCTCTGGAAGGCTTGGCAGGGCAAAAGGGATGGTTCTCGAGGTGAGGCGGGAGACCCAGTGTCCCTTTCCAGTAGCCACAGTAATATTGCGATTCCTCTCAATGTTCAGAGAGAGTCAGGCATCGTCACTTTTGGAAGCAGTGAACACTGCGTGCTTCTCGAGGTCTCAAAATCATGTGAGGAATTCTGTCGAAATGAGGCGGGGACCTCGGGCTTTCTCTACGGACTCCACAGCTGATTTAGACAAACCTTCTCCTTGTGAGATGAAAGATGAACCTGTATTCAAGCCACTGCAAGGAAATCCAGCCTCCTTTCGAGTCATGGCTTCTCGGTGTATATTCCACTTGAGGCATCAAATTCAGGATCCTGCCCTCACAACTATTGCTGAGAGAAGCCTGCTCATGAGGGGCTTGTGGATGTTTGGCTTAAGCCTTGCATCTAGGCCAGGGAATCAGCTCTCATCTCCAGGCAATTTGGGTCCACGGAACATTCATCAAGTTGTTCTGCTAAACTTGGTATTCGTCTAGGCTTGGCACATTGTTCTCGGGGAACTTCTGGAGTTGCCTAAAGGAAGTCTAGCCACATGTCCTCTTTGATGGTTAACGGGGGATGGCTCTGGATTCAATACAGGAGTATCGGGCATCATCTCCAGTTGATTTGGGGTACATGGAACACCTTCTTGTTGCTCCGGTGACCTCTGGGTACCTCTAGACGTGTTACACTGTTCCTGGGGTCTCTCTCGAGATCCGTCAAGCAAGTCAAGGCTCCAAACATGCTTGCTGGGGATCACGGAATTGCTCTGCTTGCAATGAAGGAGAATCGGGCCTCATCTCGCTTCGAGGGGAAAGTCTCATTGTTTTTACCGAGTTGCGGTGGGGACCTGGGTTATATTCTCGAGTTCGGCGGGGATGGCCCTTCAAAACGCATGTTTGTTCAGCGACGTCGGAACTCCTGTCTAGTTATGAGGGACACCTCTGGAATCTCTGCGAGGCTTGGCAGGCAATAGGGTTCTTCTCGAGGTGAGGCGGGAGACGCAGGGTCCCTTTCCAGTAGCCACAGAAATATTGGGATTCCTCTCAATGTACAAGAGAATTCAGGCATCGTCACGTTTGGAAGCAGTGAACTCCG
The DNA here is from genome assembly GCA_020976825.1 of Odocoileus hemionus. Taxonomy (NCBI): domain Eukaryota; kingdom Metazoa; phylum Chordata; class Mammalia; order Artiodactyla; family Cervidae; genus Odocoileus; species Odocoileus hemionus. The sequence goes on from JAJLRB010001082.1 coordinate 13,889, forward strand.
CGTGCCTCTGGAGGTGTCAGAGGCATTTGAGGCATTCTGTCGAAATGAGGCGGTGACCTTGGGCTTTCTCTAGGGACTCTACAAGGGATTCAGACATCCCTTTTCCTTGTGAGATGAAAAATGAGCCTATAATCTAGCCACTGCAAGGAAATCCGGCCTCCTTTTGAGTCAGGGGTTCTCGGTGTATATTCCACTTGAGGCAGCAAACTCCGGGTCCCTCCCTCACACCTATTGCTGAGAGAGGCCTCCTCTTGAGTGGCTTTTGGAAGCTTGGCATATGTCTTGCCTCAAAGCCAGGGAATCAGCTCTCATCTCGAGACGATTTCCAGGAAAAGGAGGATTCCTCGAGTTGCTGTGCTGAACTTGGTGTTCCTCTAGACTTGACACGGTGTTCTCGGGGAATCTCTGGAGTTGGGTAAAGGACGACAGGCCACTGGTCGTCTTTGATGGGAACTGGGGATGGCTCTGGAGTCAATACAGGAGAATCGGGCCTCATCTCGATATGATTTTGTGTACATGGAGCTCCTTCGCATTGCTAGGGTGAGACCAGTGTCCCTCTAGTCGTGTGACAGTGTTCTTGGGTACTCTCTCGAAATCTGTCAAGCAAGTCGAGGCTCCTTACATGCTTTATGAGGATCACGGAATTGCTCTGCATGCAATGCAGGTGAATGGGGACTCATCTCGCTTCGAGGGGAAAGTCTCATGGTTTTTCTCTAGTTGCGCCGGGGACCTGAGGTATATTCTTGAGTTACGGCAGTGATGGCACTTCAAAACGCGTGTTTGTTCAGTGACGTCGGGACTCCTGTCTAGTTATGAGGGACACCTCAGGAATCTTTGCGAGACTTGGCAGGGTAAAAGGGATGCTTCTCGAGGTGAGGCGGGAGACCCAGGGTCCCTTTCCAGTAGCCACAGAAATATTGGGATTCCTCTCAATGTTCAAGAGAAGTCAGGCATCGTCACTTTTGGAAGCAGTGAACTCCGCGTGCCTCTCGAGATGTCAAAGGCATGTGACGCATTCTATCGAAATGAGGCGGGGACTTTGGGCTTTCTCTAGGGACTCCACAAGGGGTTCAGACATCCCTTCTCCTTGTGAGATGAAACACGAGCCTGTATTCAAGTCACTGCAAGGAAATCCGTCCTCCTTTCGAGTCAAAGCTTCTTGGTGTATTTTCCACTTGAGGCAGCAAACTCAGGGTCCCTCCCTCACACCTATTGCTGAGAGAAGCCTCCTCTTGAGGGGCTTGTGGAAGGTTAGCATACGTCTTGCGGCAAGGCCAGGGAATCAGCTCTCATCTTGAGACGATTTGGTGTACAAGGAGCATTCCTAGAGTTGCTGTGCTGGACTTTCTGTTCCTCTAGACTTGGGACGGTGTTCTCGGGGAATCCTTGGAGTTTCCTAAAGGTAGTCAGGCCACTGGTCGTGTGTGATGGGGAACGGGGGATTGCTCTGGAGTCAATGCATCGGAATCGGACCTCAACTCGAGTTTATTTGGGGTACATGGAGCTATTTTGCTTTGCTCGTGTGACCTCAGGGTCCCTGTAGACATGTGACAGTGTGCTTAGGAACTCTCTTGAGGTCCGTGAAGCAAGTCGATGCTCCTTACTTGCTTAATGGGTATCACGGAATTGTTCTGCATGCAATATAGGAGAATCGGTCCTCATCTCGCTTGGAGGAGGAAGTCTCATGGTTTTTCTCGAGTTGAGGCGGGGACCTGGGGTATATTCTCGAGTTAAGGCGGGGATGGCCTCTCAAAACACGTGTTTTTCAGTGATGTCGGGACTCATGTCTAGTTGCGAGGAACACCTCAGGAATCTCTGGAAGGCTTGGCAGGGCAAAAGGGATGCTTCTCGAGGTGAGGCGGGAAATCCAGGGTACCTTACCAGTAGCCACAGTAATATTGCGATTCCTCTCAATGTTCAAAAGAGTCAGGCATCGTCACTTTTGGAAGCAGTGAACTCTGCGTGCTTCTCGAGGTGTCAAAATCATGTGAGGAATTCCGTCAAAATGAGGCGGGGACCTCGGGCTTTCTCTACGGACTCCACAGCTGATTTAGACAAACCTTCTCATTGTGAGATGAAAGATGAACCTGTATTCAAGCCACTGCAGGGAAATCCAGCCTCCTTTCGAGTCATGACTTCTCTGTGTATATTCCACTTGAGGCAGCAAATTCAGGGTCCCGCCCTCACAACTATTGCTGAGAGAAGCCTGCTTTTGAGGGGCTTGTGGATGGTTGGCATACGTCTTGCTTCTAGGCCAGGGAATCAGGTCTCATCTCCAGGCAATTTGGGTCAACGGAACATTCCTCGAGTTGTTCTGCTGAACTTGGTATTCGCCTAGGCTTGGCACATTGTTCTCAGGGAACATCTGGAGGTGCCTAAAGGAAGTTTAGCCACAGGTCCTGTTTGATGGGGAATGGGGGATGGCTCTGTATTCAATATAGGAGAATCGGGCATCATCTCCACTTGATTTGGTGTGCATGGAACACCTTCACGTTGTTGGGGTGACCTCCGTGTCCCTCTAGACTTGTGACACTGTACCTGGGGTCTCTCTCGAGATCCCTCAAGCAAGTCAAGGCTCCAAACATGCTTGATGGGGATCACGGAATTGCTCTGCTTGCAATGCAGGAGAATCGGGCCTCATCTCGCTTCGAGGGGAAAGTCTCATTGTTTTTACCGAGTTGCAGTGGGGACCTGGATTATATTCTCGAGTTTCGGCGGGGATGGCCCTTCAAAACGCGTGTTTGTTCAGCGACGTCGGGACTCCTGTCTAGTTATGAGAGACACCTCAGGATTCTCTGCGAGGCTTGCCAGGCGAAAGGGTTCTTCTCGAGGAGAGGCGGGAGACGCAGGGTCCCTTTCCAGTAGCCACAGAAATATTGGGATTCCTCTCAATGTACAAGAGAAGTCAGGCATCGTCGCGTTTGGAAGCAGTGAACTCCGCGTGCCTCTCGAGGTGTCAAAGGCATTTGAGGCATTCTGTCGAAATGAGGCGGGGACCTTGGGCTTTCTCTAGGGACTCTACAAGGGATTCAGACATCCCTTATCCTTGTGAGATGAAAAATGAGCCTATATTCTAGCCACTGAAAGGAAATCTGGACTCCATTTGAGTCAGGGCTTCTCGGTGTATATTCCACTTGAGACAGCAAACTCAGGGTCCCTCCCTCACACCTATTGCTGAGAGAAGCCTTCTCTTGAGTGGCTTGTGGAAGCTTGGCATATGTCTTGCCTCAAAGCCAGGGAATCAGCTCTCATCTCGAGACGATTTCCAGGAAAAGGAGCATTCCTCGTGTTGCTGCGCTGAACTTGGTGTTCCTCTAGACTTAAGACGGTTTCTCGGGGAATCTCTGGAGTTGCGTAAAGGACGTCAGGCCACTGGTCGTGTTCGATGGGAACGGGGGATGTCTCTGGAGAAAATACAGGAGAATCGGGCCTCATCTCGAGTTGATTTGGGGTACATGGATCTCCTCGCATTGCTGGGGTGACCTCAGTGTCCCTCTAGACGTGTGACAGTGTTCTTGGGCACTCTCTCGAGATCTGTCAAGCAAGCCGAGGCTCCTTACATGCTTTATGAGGATCACGGAATTGCTCTGCATGCAATGCAGGTGAATGGGGACTCATCTCGCTTCGAGGGGGAAGTCTCATAGTTTTTCTCCAGTTGTGGTGGAGACCTGGTGTATATTAATGAGTTAAGGCGGTGATGGCACTTCAAAACGCGTGTTTGTTCAGCGACGTCGGGACTCCTGTCTAGTTATGAGGGACACCTCAGGAATCTTTGCGAGACTTGGCAGGGCAAAAGGGACGCTTCTCGAGGTGAGGTGGGAGACCCAGGTTCCCTTTCCAGTAGCCACAGAAATATTGGGATTCCTCCCAATGTTCAAGAGAAGTCAGGCATCGTCACTATTGCAAGTAGTGAACTCTGCGTGCCTCTCGAGGGTTTAAAGGCATGTGAGGCATTCCGTCGAAATGAGGCGGGGACCTCGCACTTTCTCTCGGGACTCCACAGCTGATTCAGACATCCCTTCTCCTTGTGAGATGGAAGATGAGCCTGTATTCAAGCCACTGCAAGGAAATCCGGCCTTCTATTGAGTCAGGGATGCTCGGAGTATATTCTACTTGAGGCAGCAAACCCAGGGTCTCTCCCTCACACATATTGCTTAGAGAAGCCTCCTCTTGAGGGGTTTGTGGATGGTTGGCATACGTCTTGCTTCTAGGCCATGGAATCAGCTCTCATCTCCAGGCAATTTGGGTCCATGGAGCATTCCTCGAGTTATTCTGCTGAATTTGGTATTCCTCTAGGCTTGGCACATTGTTCTCGGGGAACTTCTGGAGTTTCCTAAAGGAAGTCTAGCCAGAGGTCCTGTTTGATGGGGAACGAGGGATGGGTCTGGAGTCAATAAAGGAGAATCGGGACTCATCTCGAGTTGATTTGGGGTGCATGAAGCTTCTTCACGTTGCTGGGGTGACCTCAGGGTACCTCTATACGTGTGTAGTGTTTCAGGGGTCTCTCTCGAGATCCGTCAAGTAAGTGGAGGCTCCATACATACTTGATGGGGATCACGGAATTGCTCTGCATGCAATGCAGGAGAATCAAGACTCATCTCGCTTCGAGGGGAGAGTCTCATGGTTTTTCTCGAGTTGGGGCGGGGACCTGGGTTATATTCTTGAGTTACGGCGGGGATGGCCCTTCAAAACTTGTGTTTCTTCAGTGATGTCGTGAGTTTTATCTAATTATGAGGGACACCTCAGGAATCTCTGCGAGGCTTGGCAGGCAAAAGGGACGCTTCTCGAAGTGAGGCGGGAGACGCAGGGTCCCTTTTCAGTAGCCACGGAAATATTGGGATTCCTCTCAATGTTCAAGAAGAGTCAGGCATCGTTACTTTTGGAAGCAGTGAACTCTGCATGCCTCTCCAGGTGTCAAAGGCATGTGAGGCATTCCGTCGAAATGAGGCGGGGACCTCGCGCTATCTCTTGGGACTCCACAGCTGATTCAGACATCCCTTCTCCTTGTGAGATGAAAGATGAGCCTGTATTCAAGCCACTGCAAGGAAATCCGGCCTCCTATCGAGTCAGGGATGCTCGGTGTATATTCCAATTGAGGCAGCAAACTCAGGGTCTCTCCCTCACACCTATTGCTTAGAGAAGCCTCCTCTTGAGGGGTTTGTGGATGGTTGGCATACGTCTTGCTTCTAGGCCATGGAATCAGCTCTCATCTCCAGGCAATTTGGCTCCACGGAGCATTCCTCGAGTTGTTCTGCTGAACTTGGTATTCCTCTAGGCTTGGCACATTGTTCTCGGGGAACTTCTGGAGTTTCCTAAAGGAAGTCTAGCCAGAGGTCCTGTTTGATGGGGAACGAGGGATGGGTCTGGAGTCAATAAAGGAGAATCGGGACTCATCTCGAGTTGATTGGGGTGCATGAAGCTACTTCACGTTGCTGGGGTGAACTCAGGGTACCTCTAGACGTGTGATAGTGTTTCAGGGGTCTCTCTCGAGATCCGTCAAGCAAGTGGAGGCTCCATACATGCTTGATGGGGATCACGGAATTGCTCTGCATGCAATGCAGGAGAATCAGGCCTCATCTCGCTTCGAGGGGAAAGTCTCATGGTTTTACTCGAGTTGGGGCCGGGACCTGGGTTATATTCTTGAGTAACGGCGGGGATGGCCCTTGAAAACGTGTGTTTCTTCAGCGATGTCGTGACTCCTGTCTAGTTATGAGGGACACCTCAAGAATCTCTGCGAGGCTTGGCAGGCAAAAGGGACGCTTCTCGAAGTGAGGCGGGAGATGCAGGGTCCCTTTCCAGTAGCCACAGAAATACTGAGATTCCTCTCAATGTTCAAGAAGAGTCAGGCATCGTCAATTTTGGAAGCAGTGAACTCCGCGTGCCTCTCGATGTGTCAAAGGCATTTGAGGCATTCTGTCGAAATGAGTCGGGGACCATGGGCTTTCTCTAGGGACTCCACAGGGGATTCAGACATCCCTTCTCCTTGTGAGATGAAAGATGAGCCTGTTTTGAATACACTGCAAGGAAATCCAGCCTCCTTTCGAGTCATGGTTTCTCGGTGTATATTCCACTGGAGGCGATAAACTCAGGGTCCCTCCCTCACACCTATTGCTGAGAGAAGCCTCCTCTTGAGGGGCTTGTGGAAGGTTGGCATACATCTTGCGTCTAACCCAGGGAATCAGTGCTCATCTCGACATGATTCGGGAAAAAGGAGCATACCTCGAGTTGCTGTGCTAAACTTGGTGTTCCTCTAGACTTGAGACGGTATTCTCGGGGAATCTCTGGAGTTGCGTAAAGCACGATAGGCCACTGGTCGTCTTTGATGGGAACTGGGTATGGCTCTGGAGTCAATACAGGAGAATCGGGCCTCATCTCGATATGATTTTGTGTACATGGAGCTCCTTCGCATTCCTGGGGTGAGACCAGTGTCCCTCTAGACGTGTGACAGTGTTCTTGGGTACTCTCTCGAAATCTGTCAAGCAAGTCGAGGTTCCTGACCTGCTTTATGAGGATCACGGAATTGCTCTGCATGCAATGCAGGTGAATGAGGACTCATCTCGCTTCGAGGGGAAAGTCTTATGGTTTTTCTCTAGTTGCGGCGGGGACCTGGGGTATATCCTTGAGTTAGGGCGGGGATGGCCCTTCAAAACGCGTGTTTGTTCAGCGACGTCGGGACTCCTGTCTAGTTATGAGGGACACCTCAGGAATCTTTGCGAGACCTGGCAGGGTAAAAGGGATGCTTCTCGAGGTGAGGCGGGAGACCCAGGGTCCCTTTCCAGTAGCCACAGAAATATTGAGATTCCTCTCAATGTTCAAGAGAAGTCAGGCATCGTCACTTTTGGAAGCAGTGAACTCCGCGTGCCTCTCGAGATGTCAAAGGCATGTGAGGCATTCTATCGAAATGAGTCGGGGACTTTGGGCTTTCTCCAGGGACTCCACAAGGGATTCAGACATCCCTTCTCCTTGTGAGATGAAACATGAGCCTGTATTCAAGTCACTGCAAGGAAATCCGGCCTCCTTTCGAGTCAGGGATTCTCGGTGTATATTCCACTTGAGGCAGCAAACTCAGGGTCCCTTCCTCACACCTATTGCTGAGAGAATCCTCCTCTTGAAGGGCTTTTGGAAGGTTGGCATACGTCTTGCGCCAAGGCCAGGAAATCAGCTCTCATCTTGAGGCGATTTGGGGTACAAGGAGCATTCCTAGAGTTGCTGTGCTGGACTTTCTGTTCCTCTAGACTTGGGACTGTGTTCTCGAGGAATCCTTGGAGTTTCCTAAAGGTAGTCAGGCCACTGGTCGTGTGTGATGGGGAACGGGGGATGGCTCTGGAGTCAATGCATCGGAATCGGACCTCATCTCGAGTTTATTTGGGGTACATGGAGCTCTTTCGCGTTGCTCGGGTGACCTCAGGGTCCCTGTAGACATGTGACAGTGTACTTGGGAACTCTCTCGATATCCGTCAAGCAAGTGGAGGCTCCTTAATTGCTTGATGGGTATCACGGAATTGTTCTGCATGCAATACAAGAGAATCGGTCCTCATCTCGCTTCGAGGGGGAAATCTCATGGTTTTTCTCGAGTTGAGGCAGGGACCTGGGGTATATTCTCGAGTTAAGGCGGGGATGGCCCCTCAAAACACATGTTTTTTGGTGACGTCGGGACTCATGTCTATTTGCGAGGAACACCTCAGGAATCTCTGGAAGGCTTTGCAGGGCAAAAGGGATGCTTCTCGAGGTGTGGCGGGAAATCCAGGGTCCCTTTCCAGTAGCCATAGTAATATTGCGATTCCTCTCAATGTTCAAGAAGAGTCAGGCATCGTCACTTTTGGAAGCAGTGAACTCCGCGTGCCTCTCGAGGTGTCAAAATCATGTGAGGCATTCCGTCGTAATGAGGCGGGGAACTCGGGCTTTATCTACGGACACCACAGCTCATTCAGACAACCCTTCTCCTTGAGAGATGAAAGATGAGCCTGTATTCAAGCCACTGCAAGGAAATCCAGCCTCCTTTCGAGTCATGGTTTCTCCGTGTATATTCCACTTGAGGCAGTATACTCAGGGTCCCTCCCTCACACCTATTGCTGACAGAAGCCTCCTCTTGAGTGGCTTGTGGAAGCTTGGCATATGTCTTGCCTCAAAGCCAGGGAATCAGCTCTCATCTCGAGACGATTTCCAGGAAAAGGAGCATTCCTCGAGTTGCTGTGCTGAACTTGGTGTTCCTCTAGACTTAAGACGGTTTCTCGGGGAATCTCTGAAGTTGCGTAAAGGACGTCAGGCCACTGGTCGTGTTCAATGGGAACGGGGGATGTCCCTGGAGAAAATACAGGAGAATCGGGCCTCATCTCGAGTTGATTTGGGGTACATGGATCTCCTCGTGTTGCTGGGGTGACCTCAGTGTCCCTCTAGACATGTGACAGTGATCCTGGGCACTCTCTCGAGATCTGTCAAGCAAGCCGAGGCTCCTTACATGCTTTATGAGGATCACGGAATTGCTCTGCATGCAATGCAGGTGAATGGGGACTCATCTTGCTTCGAGGGGGAAGTCTCATGGTTTTTCTCCAGTTGCGGTGGAGACCTGGTGTATATTGATGAATTAAGGCGGTGATGGCACTTCAAAACGCGTGTTTGTTCAGCGACGTCGGGACTCCGGTCTAGTTATGAGGGACACCACAGGAATCTTTGCGAGACTTGGCAGGGCAAAAGGGACGCTTCTCGAGGTGAGGTGGGAGACCCAGGTTCCCTTTCCAGTAGCCACAGAAATATTGGGATTCCTCCCAATGTTCAAGAGAAGTCAGGCATCGTCACTATTGCAAGCAGTGAACTCTGCGTGCCTCTCGAGGGTTCAAAGGCATGTGAGGCATTCCGTCGAAATGAGGCGGGGAACTCGCACTTTCTCTCGGGACTCCACAGCTGATTCAGACATCCCTTCTCCTTGTGAGATGAAAGATGAGCCTGTATTCAAGCCACTGCAAGGAAATCCGGCCTCCTATCGAGTCAGGGATGCTCGGAGTATATTCTACTTGAGGCAGCAAACTCAGGGTCTCTCCCTCACACCTATTGCTGAGAGAAGCCTCCTCTTGAGGGGTTTGTGGATGGTTGGCATACGTCTTGCTTCTAGGCCATGGAATCAGCTCTCATCTCCAGGCAATTTGGGTCCATGGAGCATTCCTCGAGTTATTCTGCTGAATTTGGTATTCCTCTAGGCTTGGCACATTGTTCTCGGGGAACTTCTGGAGTTTCCTAAAGGAAGTCTAGCCAGAGGTCCTGTTTGATGGGGAACGAGGGATGGGTCTGGAGTCAATAAAGGAGAATCGGGACTCATCTCGAGTTGATTTGGGGTGCATGAAGCTTCTTCACGTTGCTGGGGTGACCTCAGGGTACCTCTATACGTGTGATAGTGTTTCAGGGGTCTCTCTCGAGATCCGTCAAGTAAGTGGAGGCTCCATACATACTTGATGGGGATCACGGAATTGCTCTGCATGCAATGCAGGAGAATCAAGCCTCATCTCGCTTCGAGGGGAGAGTCTCATGGTTTTTCTCGAGTTGGGGCGGGGACCTGGGTTATATTTTTGAGTAACGGCGGGGATGGCCCTTCAAAACTTGTGTTTCTTCAGCGATGTCGTGAGTTTTATCTAATTATGAGGGACACCTCAAGAATCTCTGCGAGGCTTGGCAGGCAAAAGGGACGCTTCTCGAAGTGAGGCGGGAGACGCAGGGTCCCTTTCCAGTAGCCACGGAAATATTGGGATTCCTCCCAATGTTCAAGAAGAGTCAGGCATCGTTACTTTTGGAAGCAGTGAACTCTGCATGCCTCTCCAGGTGTCAAAGGCATGTGAGGCATTCCGTCGAAATGAGGCGGGGACCTCGCGCTATCTCTTGGGACTCCACAGCTGATTCAGACATCCCTTCTCCTTGTGAGATGAAAGATGAGCCTGTATTCAAGACACTGCAAGGAAATCCGGCCTCCTATCGAGTCAGGGATGCTCGGTGTATATTCCAATTGAGGCAGCAAACTCAGGGTCTCTCCCTCACACCTATTGCTTAGAGAAGCCTCCTCTTGAGGGGTTTGTGGATGGTTGGCATACGTCTTGCTTCTAGGCCATGGAATCAGCTCTCATCTCCAGGCAATTTGGCTCCACGGAGCATTCCTCGAGTTGTTCTGCTGAACTTGGTATTCCTCTAGGCTTGGCACATTGTTCTCGGGGAACTTCTGGAGTTTCCTAAAGGAAGTCTAGCCAGAGGTCCTGTTTGATGGGGAACGAGGGATGGGTCTGGAGTCAATAAAGGAGAATCGGGACTCATCTCGAGTTGATTGGGGTGCATGAAGCTACTTCACGTTGCTGGGGTGAACTCAGGGTATCTCTAGACGTGTGATAGCGTTTCAGGGGTCTCTGTCGAGATCCGTCAAGCAAGTGGAGGCTCCTTACATGCTTGATGGGGATCACGGAATTGCTCTGCATGCAATGCAGGAGAATCAGGCCTCATCTCGCTTCGAGGGGAAAGTTTCATGGTTTTACTCGAGTTGGGGCCGGGACCTGGGTTATATTCTTGAGTAACGGCGGGGATGGCCCTTCAAAACGTGTGTTTCTTCAGGATGTCGTGACTCCTGTCTAGTTATGAGGGACACCTCAAGAATCTCTGCGAGGCTTGGCAGGCAAAAGGGACGCTTCTCGAAGTGAGGCGGGAGACGCAGGGTCCCTTTCCAGTAGCCACGGAAATATTGGGATTCCTCTCAATGTTCAAGAAGAGTCAGGCATCGTTACTTTTGGAAGCAGTGAACTCAGCGTGCCTCTCCAGGTGTCAAAGGCATGTGAGGCATTCCGTCGAAATGAGGCGGGGACCTCGCACTATCTCTTGGGACTCCACAGCTGATTCAGACATCCCTTCTCCTTGTGAGATGAAAGATGAGCCTGTATTCAAGCCACTGCAAGGAAATCCGGCCTCCTATCGAGTCAGGGATGCTCGGTGTATATTCCAATTGAGGCAGCAAACTCAGGGTCTCTCCCTCACACCTATTGCTTAGAGAAGCCTCCTCTTGAGGGGTTTGTGGATGGTTGGCATACGTCTTGCTTCTAGGCCATGGAATCAGCTCTCATCTCCAGGCAATTTGGCTCCACGGAGCATTCCTCGAGTTGTTCTGCTGAACTTGGTATTCCTCTAGCTTGGCACATTGTTCTCGGGGAACTTCTGGAGTTTCCTAAAGGAAGTCTAGCCAGAGGTCCTGTTTGATGGGAAACGAGGGATGGGTCTGGAGTCAATAAAGGAGAATCGGGACTCATCTCGAGTTGATTGGGGTGCATGAAGCTACTTCACGTTGCTGGGGTGAACTCAGGGTACCTCTAGACGTGTGATAGTGTTTCAGGGGTCTGTCTCGAGATCCGTCAAGCAAGTGGAGGCTCCATACATGCTTGATGGGGATCACGGAATTGCTCTGCATGCAATGCAGGAGAATCAGGCCTCATCTCGCTTCGAGGGGAAAGTCTCATGGTTTTACTCGAGTTGGGGCCGGGACCTGGGTTATATTCTTGAGTAACGGCGGGGATGGCCCTTCAAAACGTGTGTTTCTTCAGGATGTCGTGACTCCTGTCTAGTTATGAGGGACACCTCAAGAATCTCTGCGAGGCTTGGCAGGCAAAAGGGAGGCTTCTCGAAGTGAGGCGGGAGATGCAGGGTCCCTTTCCAGTAGCCACAGAAATACTGGGATTCCTCTCAATGTTCAAGAAGAGTCAGGCATCGTCACTTTTGGAAGCAGTGAACTCCGCGTGCCTCTCGAAGTGTCAAAGGAATGTGAGGCATTCTGTCGAAATGAGTCGGGGACCTTGGGCTTTCTCTAGGGACTCCACAGGGGATTCAGACATCCCTTCTCCTTGTGAGATGAAAGATGAGCCTGTATTCAAGCCACTGCAAGGAAATCCAGCCTCCTTTCAAGTCATGGTTTCTCGGTGTATATTCCACTGGAGGCGAGAAACTCAGGGTCCCTCCCTCACACCTATTGCTGAGAGAAGCCTCCTCTTGAGGGGCTTGTGGAAGGTTGGCATACGTCTTGCGTCTAACCCAGGGAATCAGCGCTCATCTCGACATGATTTCGGGGAAAAGGAGCATACCTCGAGTTGCTGTGCTAAACTTGGTGTTCCTCTA